>JAGFMK010000006.1:0-231554 GCA_021030975.1 Lichenothelia convexa | reverse complement strand
AATCCTAGACTAGAATATAGAGTAGATATAGAGACTATAGATTATCTATAGGTAATACCTAGCTAGATAGACAAGACAAAGCGTAAAGAGGGAAAGCTAGAATATATAAAGTAGAGTAAAAACCCTTTATAAGCTTCCAGTACTCGGTCTAACAATAATCTAAACCCTAAACCCTCAGTCCTAATATTAAATTATAATAAAGGTAGACTAATAAGGGACTAGGTTACTCTTCTCGGGATACTAAAGTTAGTATATAGTAGGGAGACCTTATTAATAGTGCTCCTAAGATTTAGTATAATATTATAAAAAGTATTATATACTCTATAAGGAAAATAACTAAGTTAAAGACTACTACTAGGGCTACTTTATAATTAATATAGATATAGTTATAATTCTTTAGCCTAGGCGTTCTATTTAAATAATCTACCTTCCCTAAAGCCTAACTAATTATAAGAGCTAGCTTCCTAGTACTATATATAAGAGCTTAGATAGTAATAGCGGTAGATAATAACGGTAAGGAAATCCTTTAGGCGGATCTAGATAATATAATTTATATTTAGAGTGATAAAGTTAAAGTAAAGAACTTTTATACTTAAGGTAATATAATAGTAGTAGAGGCTAGGGTAAATAGGCTTATAAAGCCTTATAGCTACGTCCTAGAGAATATTCTTCTAGATTCTAGAGTAAATAGAAGCTTAATCTCATAATAGGCCGCTTTATAGCTTCACTTATACTATTAGTTAGTAAAGCTAAAATTACTTAAGGTTACTAATAGTAGTAAGATCCTTCTATACTAGGAAGTTAACTTTATTATAGAGGTAGAAGGAGTTAGATGCTCACTTCTCGCATATATAATAGATTAACTAGATACTAACAATCTAACTTAGACTCTTATTTTAGGAAGAGAATAGTTAAAATTAGTAGATATAGTCGAGAAATACAAGGTGTAGATAATTAAGATCTGGCCTAATAACGGCTTAGTATGAGTAAAGATCACTTATACTAATAATATACCTATTATAGAAATCCTAGTACTAATACTAACTTAGAAGAAGCATATACACTTTAAGATAGATAGTAGTTCCTTAACTAACCTTAATAATAGCTATATTTAGGTAGTAAACTACTATATAGAAGGAGATAATAGTAATTACTTAGTAGACTTAGAGACTAAGAGTAATAATACTATAAAGGGAAAAGGCCGGCGCTAGTAGATACTCTAGTATCTACTAGCCTAATATATAGTCTAGAGTAACTAATAACTATTAATAAATTATTAGTATACGCTATAGAGACTAGAGATAGACTATAGAGTAGAGGTTATAGCTATTAGCGGAGGAAACCTAAAGGCTAGATTAAAATATAGAATTTAGATAGTAAATAGAAGGATATTTTACTATAAGACTGTAAGGCTTAAAAGTAATAGATATAAGTAATTAAGAAGTATAGTAGTACTAAGAGATAGAGTAAAAGAGACCTTAGCAAGATAGACGAAAGTAATATAATAGAGTTATACTATATTCCTACTATAAATCTAAATTCTATATATTAAGTATAAAAATTATATCTTAAGTTAGGAGATAGTATTAGAGTAGCCGTCCTAGAAATATCTACCTATATAGTTTAAATAGAAGAAGTACTATATATATACTAGAGGAATATTATATAGCTAATAGGATGGAAGATTAAGGAAATAGATATTATAGCTTAGCTAAAGAGAAACTTCCTATTATCCTTATATAAGACTAGGAAGGGGGAGAGTTTTAAGTTGTCTCTACTACTAGAGGCTTAACTAAGCTCCTTATACTCTCTAACTATACTTAATTTAATAAAGGCGCACTTAGTAGAAGTTTAGTAAACTATACTATAAGTCAGAGTTTAGCGGAGACCTCTTACAATAAATTCCTAGTACTAACCTATAAATATAAATCTACTAGTAGTTAATAGTAGCTAATAGGGCTACCATAGAGTAATTCTCTCTATCTAGTTTCCTACCTATAAGATCCTTCTATAACTTTAAAGAGGTTATATTAGTTATAGTATTTGATTGAATAGAGTCGCTTAAGGCGCACCTTACTTAGGATACTAAGCTAAATAAAGAAGAATGCAAATTTAGGACTAGGGTACTAGGATTCCTAGTTACTTAGAGGCTATAAGAATTCTATAGAGAGCTGTCTAATAATTTGGAAGTATAGATAGACGCTTAGAACGAATAATACCCTGAACTTATTAGGCTAATAGCTATAGTAGAAACAGAGCGGATAATAGTGAAATAACTTATATATACTTAGTATAATCTCTTTGTTATAAACGTAAAGGACTTACCTATAATAGACTTTATTATATATAGGATTCTAACTTATAAAGACGTAAAACTATAGCTAGCTCTAGTACTATACTTTACTTAGCTAGAGAAGGACTATTAGGTGAAGTAATTTCTATAGATAATTAAAGTAGGAATACTTATCTAGTGCTATTTATCCTAGAATTTAAAAATTAAACTTATACTGTAGAAGGCAGGTAAACTTAAACTAGTACACGTTTTCTATAGAATTAATAACGCTATAATTAAGGATAACTATCTAATAAAAAGGATTAAGCCTCTACTATAAGACATTTCATAGTAGAAGTAGAAATGTTTCTTCTAAGCTAATGCCTTAATTAGCTACTAGGCGGTACTACTACTACGCAAGCACACTTATAAAATAGTATTCTACTTATATCTAGGATAGCTCTATTATTTACATATAGCTTAGGGATTAACTAGAGCACCTATAACCTTTATTAAGTTAAAGAACTTAATATATAGACCTATCCTATAACTAGGTAAGGAACTAGCTTTAGATAAGGTAGATAAAGCCAACTCCACCTTTGCCTTCTTTATAGATAATAACTTTAGTATATCAATATTATTTTATAAAGCGCACGATTTTATCTACCTCTACTACTTCCTATAGGTTATATAGGCTAAGTTAACGCTAAACCTAGATAAGAGTTATTTCTTTATAGACTTATTTAGGATGCTAGGATTTAATTATATACCTTAGGAAGTTTGACTATTAGTAGATAAAGTTGCTACTATTTAGGATTACCTAACTCCTATAAATAAGAAGGAGCTATTATACTTTCTATAGATGCTTCTATTCCTAGGAAAGCTAATTCCTAGCTAAGCTAATCTATTAACTATAATATAGTAAGTAATAATAACTAAACTAAAGGAGACTACTATAAATAGTAAGAAGTAAAAGTCTAAGGAGGTTATAGACTTTAACTAGATAGACGCCTACTAAGATATATTTAATTATATAAAGGCCGCTATATATAAGCGTATAGTATCTAGTAGGGATCCTACGCTTTAGTACTATATTATAACCGATGTATCTAGGACTAGTCTTAGAGTGGTGCTATTTTAACTACTAAAATATCTACCTAGGACGTGGGTATTTACTATACCATCTAAGGACCACGAATTCGTAATATTTATATCCTTTTAGCTAATAAGCGCTAAGATATAATATTATACTACTAAGTAGGAATACCTAGCGGTAATCTAGGTACTTATTAAAGCAGAGTAGTTAATATAAAGCTTACCTTATCCGTTAATTATCTATATAGACTATAATATACTACTTATAGCTATTAAAAGTATAAAGATAACCGGTAGAATCTCACGCTGGTAGAGTATTCTCTATAGCTATAACCTTTAGATTATTTATATTACTAGTTAAAAGAATGTAATTACAGACGGCCTATTAAGGATTATTAGACGCCTAGCTCTTAAGGGACTAAACGACGACTTTACCTTTATAGTTTATATAGTAGATAATATATCTACTAAATATATAGAGGAATAGGCTATATAGCTAGAAGATCTATAGTATAGAGAAGTTATATACTATAAGCTAACTAGTAAGATCTAGGATTAGATAGAAGGCTTGCCTTATTAGAAGACTATAAAGTGTAAAATCTAGCGTTAGTTAAAGAGCTTTATTCTTATTAAGGTAGAACTAAAGAATATACTTAGATTCTAAGAGAAGGATAGCTAAATCTTAGAATACGTCACTAAAAATTAAGTTAGCTAAGTGCTCTATAATATATATAACCTCTATAGATACTACACTTAGTAGATTATTAGTAAGAATATTATTATTAAATACTACTAGTAGATAAGAAATGTTAATATTATAGAATACTGCAGAATATACTATAACTATTAACTTCTTAGGCCGCTATAGCTAATAGTTAATACTTTACCTATCTTATAGTTCTAACCTAATAATATAGTTAGCTTTAACTTCCTATAAAAAGTAAATAAGTACTGTGCTTCTTTAAAGAGCGAGTTATTAGACACTTTAGCTAGCTACAAGCTAGCTATAGTAATAATAGATAGTAGTTTATTAGTAGTAAATTCCTAGTAGAGATAAAATAATAGGAAGTAAATATAATATTTACTCTATTAGGAAAGCTAAGCTTAGTTAGGTTAGCTAAATACTCTATTAAATTAATTAAAGAAGGACTATAGAAAGCTATCTAGGACAACCTAAGACTAATCTGGTATTAGGACATAGTCCTAGATAAAGTTATTAATACTATTAATACGTGGGCAGTTTGCTACTAAGGCTATATAGCTATAGAACTCCGCTTTAGATATAAGCTATAGTTTATAGATACTAAGCTTATAGTGGACGACGTTATAAAGTAACGGGCCCTTAAGCTATACTTAAATAATTAAGGTAAGGATAAAGTCGTTATAATTATAGAAATAAACTATATTATAAAGATAGCCGTCCTGGATAAGATTTATAACTAGGCTATATAGCGGCGAATAAAGACGTAGTAAGCCGTTATTAATAATAATAAGATAATCTAGAAACTACCTAACCTAAAAGATCTAGTCTACTTATAGGTATATATACTTAATAGATAGTATAGGAGGAAGTTAGAACTATACTAGCTAGGACTATATAAATTAGTAAAGATCTTATATTATAGAAGGTTAGGAAGACTGTATAATATTTATATAGGGAGGATTATTAGATGTTACTATTTAAATAATCTAAAGGTGTATTTACCTTAGAAGAAGTATATACTATCTAGAAGAGGTTGGAAAAGACTTACTAAATTATCTATAGATATATATAAGGTCTAGAAGAAGTATCTAAAGGAGTAGTATAACTCTAAGAAAATAAGTAGATCTTCTAAAGAAAGCGGATTACTAGATAAAGAGAGGCTAGAAGTAGGACTACTAAGGTAGACCTAGATAAGAACTATATTTATAGATAAAGAAGAATATAAGAAATAGGTAGTAGAGTACTAGTAGCTAAAAAGCTATAATCTTTATAGGAGCCTATAGTATTTATAGAGAAGAACTAAAGATAGAGAAGTGGTGAGACTTCTATCTATTAGCATTACCTACTAGTAACTCTAGTTATAGTAGGGGATAGTAGTAAGTATATATCTAATAAGTAGGAAATTTTCTTTTCAGAGTTTCGGGAACTCTTACTTTTAGGTTAAGCTTCTAGGGTATTAACTAACTATATAAGCCTAGTAGAAAAGATTAAAAGATAGTCTTAGGTATTAAAAATTTACTATTACCTTAGAATATTAGCTATATATATAGAGGCAAGTATATAGCGGAGAAAGTCCCTATATTAGCTTTATATATAGTTTAAGGAGTGATAAAGGACGACTAGATAACTATAGCCTCCTAGTAAGAGGACGGTTCTTAGAAAAGCTAGACTATTAACTATATAGTAGCCTAGAAATAGGAGCGTCTACTAGTAATAAGAGGGTTTAAGCGCGGACGGGTTAAGAATACTTTCCTAGATCCTATATATATAGAAATTAGACTATTAACTATAACTCTATACTACTACTAGAGAGGGCAAGAACTAGGGTTAGTTCTAGTAGTTAAGCGCAATCTACTATACGCGACTAATAGCCTATAGACTAGAGTAGACTCGTAGCCCTTCTATTCGACTATAATTATACTATATAGGTGGATTTTACTAGTTGCCCTACTTATTTAATTCCCTACTAGTATCTATAGGTAATAGTTTATAGACTTAGAGATTTCAGGCCGGCAGATTAATTATAGATCACCTAACCTATATATACAATATCTTCTAAACTTATAGTAAAGTAAAACTTAGTTAGATCTCTTACTTAAGGATATTTATTTACTTAGAACCTCTATCCCTTTAATATTAACTTTAATTTATAAGTCCTCTCTTTAGTTTAGAGGGATCTCTTTATTTCCTTAGTCTATATTACTAATAGAATTACTTTTCAGCTATATTAGTCTATCTATTACACCTAATAGTATTATAGCTATAGAAGGATATCTAACCTTACTTCCTATAGAGAGTCTAGTACCTCTAAGCGATCTAGAGCTAACTATTACACCTTATTTAATATCTTATAAAATAAGTATTATAGAGATTCTTAATACTATAGAGAAGTTATACTACGCTATATTAGCTCTATTTAAGCTTCTATCCGCTTAGTTGAGTAATAAGTTAGTTTACCTTTCTACTATAAGATCTAGAAGTATATAACCTACTAAATATAATTTAGGAGACTTAGGCTTAGAAACCCTACGCCTAGAATACGCTATTTAGGTAGGTAATAATAAGGGTAAGTACGCGTGGCCTAAAGAGAATAATAGTTAGAAAATAAGTAATAAGGAGTTAGATAGCAAATCTAAATATAGTGTATTAATTAAGCTAGCGTGTATATTACCCCTATATAAAGTTAAGTTAGATCTACCTATAGTATAGCTAGACTAGGATAAGAGTAGGAATTACGCGCTACTATAGGATACTAATTATAACTTTAATCTAAAACTAGAAGAGGAGATTATAATAAAGTAGAATCTAGTAAAGGAGAAGGTTAATTAGCTAAGTAAGCTAAGAGAAGTAGTAGATATAGCTAGTATTAGAGAAGAGGTAGATAGTAAAGCTAAAGAAGAGGAAGATAAATTCTTAATACTAGAGGAGTTAAAGACTAATATAGTACTTAATAAGTATACTTTTAAGAAGGAAGATCTATTTTAAGGATAGTATAGTTATAACTATAAAGTGTAACGTATTTAGGGTCCTACTTAATAAGGAAATCTTAGTAGATAAGAGAAAGGAGATTTAGCTTCTAGATATAGTTAAGAAAGTCTAGGATATTATTAAGGGTTCCTTAAATAATAAGAAGGTATTAGGTAAAAAGGACCTTTAGTAGAAGTATTTTAAAGTATTTATATTATAGAGAGATATCTATGAGGGCTATATAATCCTTATCTATACTAACTAGCAGCTAAGCCTCCTAAAGGGCACTATAGTAAAGCTCTTAAAGTTATTAAATTATAAGTCTAAGGGGTTAAAGATAGACCTAACTTATATATAAGTAGATAGAAGTTTTAGTAAGTATAAGCTACATAAAACGCTCTAAGGCTAAAACCTAGATAGCTCTTTCTATAGGCCTCTCTTAAAGCCTCCTCCTTTAGATACTAAGGGATTTAATTCTTTTATAAATACTTAAAATAATAAACTATAGGTTAGAACGTCTATTATATACGTGATAAGTAATAATATAGTTTAGGCTAAGTATCTTAGATTATAGCGTATTAGGAAGATCTAGAAAGTAGTCTATAGTGGACTAATTAGGCTACTTAACCACTACCTATAGATTAATACCCTCCTAAATAATATATATTATAAGGCTAGGAAGGAGTATAAGATATTTTATAAGAGGATTATATAGCTAGAAGAGGAGGTAGAAGAGCAGCGTATAAAGCTTAAGCTAACCTAATAGTATCTAGGTAAATAAGAGGTTAAGTTACTAGAGTTTCTAGTAGAGGAAGAGTTAGTAGTAACCCTACTCTAGACTAAGTATACTTAAACTTATATAAATAAACTAAGTAAGAGAGGACCTATAGTTTAATATTAGGGACTTACTTATAGAGGTAAGAATAAGGCTACTATTACTAGCTTAAAGGCTGTAAAGATAGTAGTATAAGTAGCTTAGGTATTAGTAGAGGCCTTAGAGTAAGTAAAGGTAATAGCCTAGAAAGAAGCTATAAGTAGAGTAGTAATTGTATATACTTAGAAGCTGCTCTATTACTAATACTATAATATATTAAAGAAGTAGAAGCTTAACTATAATGCTAAGGGCACTTATATCTAGGTGTATATAGAGAGGGTAGACGACTTTAATTAGATTACACGTTCTAGTAAAGAGCCTCTAGCCTTATACTTCCTAAATACCCCTATAGTCCTAGAATTTAGAACTCCTATACTACTCTATAGCTTAGATATAGAGTAGCTTATTAGCTATACTATAGTTAATAGTCCTAGAAGTAGTATCCTTATAGTAGTTCTTAGATAAATATTAGATAGCTTTATGGTATAATTAACTTAGAGGTTCTAGATATACTAGATACCCTAGATATTAGTATTATAAACGGAGCACTTTAGCGGGTATTTCTTTCTTACTTTTAGTATAGACTAGACCCCTATAATTTAGCGGCTATAGATAATATTTTAATTCTTTAAGATAGGGTATAGGTAGTAGACCTTATTAACTTATAGATGGAGTATATTTACTTTACTTATTAGTAGGTTTAACTTATATAGAGGATAGTTAATTAGGAGGCTAGATAGCTATATTGCTATTAAGTATAGAGTATAGATCAGGTGATATCTTAGGTGTTATCCTTACCTACTAGTAATAACAAGTTATAGTAGGGGATAACTAAGAGCCTATTATATAACCTCGCTTATTAAGCGAGCAGGCGTTCTTATTCTTCTGTCTTAGTAGATAGATCTTTATTTTAGACATCTACTAATACAATTCAATTACCACCCACACGTCTTCAGCGACTTTAGTTCGCACAAACTGGATTGGGCATGGCGCGAACCATACCTGAGGTACACCCGTGGACCTGGGCAGCAGCATCCGAGCGGGATTTAAATTCCGCCTGCCAATGGGAGCTCTCTCTAGGTAGCAACACGATGCAGCAGATGGCATCGGGAAAACAAATTCGGGCATTTGTGTCCTCAAGTTGAGCGCAGCTTTGACTATACATTGGTTCTTGTTCTATCATGACTTTCCATTATATCTCGTCTACCTTCAGAAATGGCGCCTCTAAAACTCCAAATCGCGCTAGCTGGCTTGGGAAGAATTGGGAAGAAACATGCTATCAATCTTCTCAATTTCACTCCACGTGCCCAGTTTGTGGCTGCTTTTACTCCAGCAGCGGAGGAGCTTGAATGGGGCAGACAACATCTCGAGCCTCACGGGGTGACTCTGTACGATGATTACGAGCAAATGATGTCTTACAAGGGGTTGGAGGCAGTTGTTGTTGCGACAGCTGCTTTGGTACACGCTGAGGAGGTCATTGCAGCAATCGATCATGATTTGCATGTAATGTGCGAGAAACCGCTCTCAACGTCAGTCGACTCGGTTCGCTGCACAGGACATGTCTTTCCTGGAGGACCTCAAGCTGACCGGTATCTGTGTAGTGCGAAAAAATCCTTGATTCCGCACGGAGGAAACCCTGGCTGAAGGTCATGTGTGGCTTCTCTCGACGTTTTGATGCAAGCTATCGCGAGGCGTATACGAAGATGAAATCGGGACTAATTGGAGTGCCGACGATATTCCGCAGTCAGACTTGCGACAAATACAACGAAAACGGGTTTTTCGTGGCGTACTCGGCCCTTTCTGGTGGCATCTTTGTTGACATGGCCATCCACGATGTTGATCTTTCTCTCTGGTTCTTCGGCGAAGAAAAGACCGTTCCAAAGACAGTAACAGCCCACGGGGTTGCAGCCTTACATCCAGAGCTGCTTGAAACCAACGACCGCGACAACGCGGTGGGCATTGTTGAGTATTATGGCGGGAAGATTGCTTACTTTTACTGCTCGCGCATGATGGCTCATGGCCAGGAAGACTCGAGTGAGATCATCGGAACCAAGGGCAAGCTATCGGTGAATGCCAGTCCACAGAAAGACCTTGTGAGCTTCTACCACGCCGGCGGGATAACCCGAGAAGTGCAAGGGGATTTTTGGGAACGATTCGAGGCAGCTTTCGCCCGCGAAGTCAATGACTTCACCGACGCTTGCCTCTTCGACACAGCGCTACCCATGAAGCTGGAGACCGCAGTGAAAGCGGGTGTGATTGCTCTTGCTTTACAGCATGCATTAGTGACGGGAAGACAGATACATTTCGATGAGCAGGGGGAACGACAAGACCTGGCCCTGCTTTAAGCATTTATGGTAGCGATATCTTAGTGGACATAGGTACAATGAAATCAAGACACTCGGCAGATTCTAAATGCATACCGTACTTGTCGTACGTCAGCTACCCTACTGAACGCGATGGAACCTAGAATAAGGTAGCAAAGGGGAACGCGTGACCGTGCGGAAGCAATTACCCCACCAACCCCGCATTGACCCTGACGTGCCTGACTTCCTGCTTTCTCTGCTTTCCACCCCCGGCTCTCAACGTGTGATACTGGACCCAATGTTTGAGGAAGCTCGAATGAAATAATACAACTTTACCAATTGATCTGTTCTCCGGAGCGGTTCGTCCAAAATGAGCCAGAAACAAGAAGATGTCAAAGCAATGCGCAAACACGTCACTACTGCTTGCAAACCATGCAGGGACAGCAAAATCAAGGTCGGACACCTACTCCACACCGCGTACTGCTTCAACTGCTGAAGGGATTGCAGTGTGATGGCCAGAGACCGAATTGCGCCAACTGCTTGAAAAGGAACCGAGCGTGCGAATTTCAAACCAAAGATGACAAGAGAAGGTGAGACGCGGTTTTTCTTGCCCATATGCTGGGTTGGTGCTTGATACCGTGAGGCCTCTGGGGATATAGCCACTATCTCACATTCCTTTCGGGTCTTCGAGTTGATTGTATGCAGATTGCCGCTACGGACCGCCGTTGTGCTCTTGCATGAAAGAGTTGGCCAACTGTCTGCGCTATTGACTGCACATGGCATAGGCTTTCCACAAATGGACCCGAAGAAGCGTGATACGCTCATGAACATCATAGAAGCCCTTGGGCTAGAAGGGGTTGATCAACATCTGGAAGGCTCTTCATCTGCAGATGCTCCTCCTGAGCAAGTCTCCAATGGACCAAACACCGATCATCACAGCATCCACCTGATGGATTACCAGGAACCTTCATATCCGCCCATAGGAGTAGGAAGTCTAGCAGCGCCTCTTCTGTCCCATGACATAGCCCAAGTCTTCGGTTCAGAAGAGTGGGATATCGATGGCACCCTGTATGGTATGGAAGAGACTACACCAGAGTGGTCCTGGCCATCTTTTGATCTGTCTGCGATGCCCCAATTGCCTGACGTCCTTCCTCTCCCGCCACGGGATTTATCTCCGGTGAACGAAGACAGCCTCCAAGTACCAACAAGCCAATCACGGCGTCCGAGTGGTGCGATGGGTCACAGTTCCACATCTGATGATGAGGCCGATGCTGAGCTGTTCAATGACCTCGCTGCCCGTGTGGGCTCTTTGCGTCTTGCGCCAGACGGCAGAATGCGCTATTATGGGACAAATACCAATATGCACCTTCTGGAACATCGTCCAGCTCAAGGGGATCTCAATGATTATCGGAATATACGCCAAGATGGAAAACAGATACTAGACGCCGCGGGCGTTGGGAGAGAAGTGGAATCTTCTTTCGAGCAACATCTGATCGATCTCTATTTCACGTGGCATGATCCTTGCTTCCACATTGTTGACAGAGAAATGTATGAAAGCGCAAAAGAGTCTTCGAAGGATGGGGAGAATGACTTCTACTCTGAGGTGCTAACGAATGCAATGTTGGTCAATCTCATCCTTGTCCAGGTTTTTGGCTGACTCGCCAGGTGCGCAATTGGAGCTGCATTTGAAGCACGATATCACCCAACGTTCACAACTTTCCCACTGTCTCTGGCAGATTTCTTTGCGTGCAGATGCAAGGCTCTCTTAGAGGTTGAACTGGACAGCCCCTCTGTTGCGACTGTACAAGCCGTTGTGCTTTTGAGCAGCCATGACGCCGCTTGCGGGCGTGATGCTAGAAGCTGGCTTTATGGTGGTATGTACAGATATCCATCCGCATGCCATGCCTACCAAGTCAGACCACTTACCGGCACAGGTATGGCCATGCGGCTAGCATTCGATTTGGGGCTCCACATAGATTCTACCGCATATGTAGAAAGTGGAAGTATGACAAAAGCAGAAGCCGGAGCTCGCCAGGTTGCTTTTTGGGGTTGTTTCATTGTCAATCAGTGAGTATCTTTCTCTGCGCTAGCTTATAACGAAAGCTGATTCGTCAAGTCTATTGAGCTTCTACCTTGGACGACCTTTCCGTGTTGATACTGAAGAAATTTCAGTCCCGAAGCCCACCATTGATTCGTCCCCCTCCCACGCTGTCTGGCCAGTCACTAGTCATTCTGAGACATCACCATCTCGCGCTCGACCTGATCTTGTTAGCCTTGTGACGCAGCAGCTGGTGTACCTCACCGACACCACTGCGGCTCTTATCCATCTATTGTGGGTACCTTTACTTTTGTAATAGTATTGTTTTGACTGATAGTCAACACAGGTATGGTACTAAGGATTCATCGAAAGACGTTTTACAGGAACTTTCAGGGAGCATTACGACTCAACTTATAGCGTGGAAAGAAAACCTGCCATATGCATTGCAAATTGATCTTGAAAAAGAAAAGGATGTCTATCTGCCGCACGTTTTGATGTTACAGTACGAACTTTCTTACTATTCTCAATTATCGTGCTGATCAAACATTCAGCATGGAATACCACCAACTTCAGATACTAATTCATCGCCCTTGGACCTCGAAAGCGTCACAACCTACGCCGCAAAAAGGTCCGGGTTATAGGCATGCTCATGACCAATGTGTCCAATCAGCCAAGGCTATCTCAAGACTCCTACGACGCTATGAGATGCAGTACACATTCCGTCGAATGAATATCCAAATCATTCACATCATATTGACAGCCGCGTTGATCATGATATTCGCTCAGGTGTCCAGTCGAACAGAGTCACGCACATCGGAAGAATCTGCGAACCTCGCCGTTTGCTTCCGTGCTCTGGATGAGCTGGGACAGGCATTTGAAATGGCGAAGGCCACTCGTGAGGGTCTGCTCGCCATACAGAGACGATGGAGAGATCTTCGGCGAAAGCATCGCGGGCTGAAAAGATCGACGGAGGGCCTCGAAACAAGCACCAAGGATACAAAAAAGAGGCTCAAGCCTGCAGAGAGCAAGGGGCCTTCCTTCGCATCAGATTCGCACCTGCTGCATCGCTCCATCGAGACCGATGTGAGGCTGAGGAATGATCAAGCCTGGACTTTTGACTTTGTATATCCATCTTATGCTAGGTAGTCTTCAAATAGCCGCAAAATCTTTGAAATTCCGTATGTAAAGTCCACACACACCTCTGCTACTGGATCATTGGGTTCCCCTTGGCTCCAGATCAGACGTGGCTCAACAAGACCGGTGCGGGGCAGAATGATTCAGAATACAAGTTGCACTCTCGCATGAACGACAAGTGGATAGTAGCGGTGGCGGGAAGATCCGGAAGATCTAAACACCGAGTGTGCATGGCCAAACGCTGCTCTCGATGCCTACTAAAGGTACGTGCAAGTTACTACCTCACAGCAACAGCGACTCAACCTGCAAGGTACTTATAGGAATCTCTGCACTTCTAGATTAAAGGTATTGCGCCTGCAGGAGATCGTCTACTCCTGCTCGTCATCGCTCGACTTTAGCTCAGTTCAACCAACCACTCCGACACCTTCTTCGTGTTCACGAGTAACCTAACAAGACAACGTCTGTCCTTCCAGTCGTGCAGAACTTCTCGTGACAATAAAACCCCCATAACCCACACGGCAAGCAAAACTAAGAGATGGTATGACTAGCTTTGAACCCATGTGGTTGATCTAGCTAACGCTTGAGCAGGGCGCGAATCAATCTGGCCTTGGAGGCCCCGGCGGTGGACTTCCAGGAGGACCCGGGAAAGATAAGAAAGATCAAAAGGTACTAGATAGTTCTCATCAACCGCGTATGACCGCCGTCCAAAACCGGAGCCCCCTTCGTTTCGAATAGTGTCACGACGCTGGTGTAGGACTTCGCGCTGACTTGATGTGCAATGCAGAAAGACAAGCCCAAGTATGAGCCTCCACCACAGCCTACCACTCGCATAGGCCGGAAAAAACGACGAGCGGCCGGGCCCAGTGCTTCCGCCAAGCTTCCATCAATTTACCCTACCGCCCGTTGCAAGCTTAGATATCTCCGGATGCAACGCGTGCACGATCATCTATTATTGGAAGAGGAATACGTCGAAAATCAGGAGCGTATCAGAAAAGCCAAGGCTGTCAATACCGCACAACCTGCTTCTGCCGGCGGAGATTCTGATGCCCTTGATCGTAATGCGGATGAGAGATCAAGAGTTGATGACATGAGGGGAAGCCCAATGGGGGTTGGCAACCTTGAAGAGTTGATCGATGACGATCACGCAATCGTCTCCAGCGCAACCGGCCCGGAGTACTACGTCTCCATCATGTCTTTTGTCGACAAGGATTTGCTCGAGCCTGGCGCGAGCATATTGCTGCACCACAAGTCAGTTTCAGTAGTCGGCGTCCTTTCGGAAGAGTCGGATCCTCTTGTATCGGTAATGAAGTTGGACAAGGCACCCACGGAATCATATGCCGATATTGGCGGTTTGGAACAACAAATACAAGAGGTACGGGAAGCTGTAGAGTTGCCTCTGTTGCATCCTGAGCTATATGAAGAGATGGGTATCAAGCCCCCAAAAGGAGTCATATTATACGGGGCGCCAGGCACGGGTAAAACGCTGCTCGCGAAGGCTGTTGCGAATCAGACGAGTGCAACCTTTCTGAGGATCGTCGGTAGCGAGCTGATTCAGAAGTACCTCGGTGATGGCCCACGTCTCGTACGACAGCTATTCCAGGTTAGTAGACTCAGTGACCCGTTGAACCATTATGCTAAATCAGCTACAGGTTGCCGCTGAGCACGCACCGGCGATTGTTTTCATCGACGAGATCGACGCCATCGGTACGAAGCGCTACGAATCCACGTCGGGCGGCGAACGCGAAATTCAGCGCACAATGCTGGAGCTCCTTAACCAGCTGGACGGGTTCGATGACCGTGGAGATGTTAAGGTTATCATGGCCACTAACAAGATCGAGACGCTAGACCCTGCTCTGATACGACCAGGACGTATTGATAGGAAGATTCTCTTCGAGACTCCAGACCGTATGTGCCCATTCCATATTATAGTCTGGCCAGGGGAGCTAACACGCTATACAGAGAGCACGAAGAAAAAGATATTCACACTTCACACGTCAAAGATGTCCTTGGCTGAAGACGTTGACTTGGACGAGTTTATCAGTCAGAAGGATGATCTGTCCGGGGCCGATATCAAGGCCATCTGCTCCGAGGCTGGTCTCCGGGCATTGCGTGAACGGCGAATGAGAGTCACCATGGCGGACTTCAGAAGTGCAAGGGAGAGCGTAATGAAGACGAAGAGCGAGGGTGAGCCGGAGGGTCTATATCTGTAAATTCGAGGCTACGCAAGAAGTGTTTGGCGTTGACAGAAGTCTCCGTGGATAACTGAGAGGTCCAGCTTCCCGGGGCTGTTCTGAACAGTGCATTTGAGTGCTACGTAGACTCCTGCACCAGCTATAACCGGCATTCGGGTCAAGCCCATGAAATGCGCGCAGTCCTCTCGTTTAAACTGGTCATGTCACGCTGTCACAATTGGGGCACGTACGCACGGTAGCTTAGAATGGCGATAATCTGTATACTATAGCTTTCATGGCCGGTCCGTGCAAGTGCTTCTTAGTCATGGGACGTGATTTTGTGAAATGGACTCTCAGTTCTCTTCCAGAGGTGGAGTGCCAAGCGTGATCTGCCCCTCACCGCCTTCTTCGTACCGACTTTCACTGAAATACATTATTACCATCTACTACTATACGGAGTCTATCCTTAGCGGGAAGTTACGCTCGTAGACCTTCACGGTGGGGCTATTTAGTACTATATCTGGCATCATCGGAGTCCCGATCGTACTATGACATGCCCGTAACCTCCGACTGCTTCGAACCGCCGTCACCATGATGTACTACGGTAACGATGTCCAGCTTCCCATAGCAGCTCATTTCTGAAGACTACCACTTCCTACATACGACGATTGTTTATATGCTTCTCTCGGCAGGCAAGACGGCAGAGAGTATTGACTGGTATCAGATACTGTCATATCAAAACGCCCTACATTTCATGTCAACTCCATCCAAATTCCTGCAAACGACATCCGTCTCCATCCGCCAGACCGCTTCCTCCGGACGTGGCGTCTTCGCAAATCATTGCATTCCTGCCGGCACTCACCTTCTCGCAACGCGTGGTCCAGACATTGCTGTCATTCGTCGCGAGTATCGCCGCGAGGTTTGCGCTGGATGCTTCGCGTACGATCTGGGCGTTGAATGGAAGCTTAGGGATAAGGATGTGGGCTTTGTGTTCTGCTCCAGCGCCTGTAAGCAGCAGTGGTACGAGGCTGCAGGCGAGGATGGAGTTGAAGCGTGGCGGATATTGCACAAATTGTTGAGGGGGACCCCCCGGGAGGAACAGATGGTAGATGCGGATACCGTCCCGGCTACCGAAGAGGAAGTCAAAGCAGCCTGGAGAGAAGCGCTCATCAAGGGGCGCACCATCCGTGCTGTTAGATCGTCTGGCGAGGCGACGAAGCGCCAAAGAAGGATATTACAGGCAGCGTCGGCGTTTATGCCATCTCCTGATACACTGGCGTTCCTCCTCAGTGGCATTATTTGTCACCACTGGCGTCCCAGTGAGTGGGGAGAGATTCTTGACCTGACCAAGAACCGGCGGTGCTACACATCGCTGGAGGATCTCGCTGAGCACATTGCGGCCTTCCTTCAACTTCTTGCTAGTGTTCCGATCGAACTTCTTCGGTCTTGCACGCCGGAGGTCTGCCTCACTATCGCCAACCGCGACTCCTATAATGCCTTCTCGATCCGCTCTTCCTCTTCCTCTCCCGTCGAGCGTGGCGATGACGGTAGCGAGTTCCTAGGCTATGGAACGTGGCCTGAAGCAAGCTATTGGAATCACAGTTGCGACCCGAATTTGAGCAAGATAAGAAAAGGTGGACAGTGGCTGTTCGAGACAGCACGGGATGTGAAGGAAGGTGAGGAATTGTGTATCTCCTATCTCGGTGGGGAGGAGAAGGAACTAGATCTGCGCGAGAGGAGGAGGAAGTTGAACAAGGGATGGGGATTCGTTTGTCGATGCCAGAAATGTATGTTAGAGGAAGGGTTAGGGCATGGAAACAATGGTCAAGAATATGAAACCATGAAGATGTAGTGGAAGCAGGTGTGAGTGTGGTGCGCGTGCCGTCGACACATTACTTCCTTCGATGTGCGGATTGAATAAATCTTCAAGATGCTCTATAGCCTGCTTGCTCGGCTGGCGCCAATCGAGCTGAAGCGGCCGCCCCTTCATGCGGAAAAGCCTTCATCGATCTGAAAAGTAGTAGTGCGAGGAAGACCAACCCCAACAATGCAGCTCTAAGCCCGAATCACAGTCTTTTTGGGTATGAACAGTTCTGAAACCCATTCGTACCTCCGCCATTGAACGGTTCACGTGTTGATTTAT
This sequence comes from Lichenothelia convexa, assembly GCA_021030975.1. NCBI lineage: Eukaryota > Fungi > Ascomycota > Dothideomycetes > Lichenotheliales > Lichenotheliaceae > Lichenothelia > Lichenothelia convexa. The sequence goes on along the minus strand of JAGFMK010000006.1, from coordinate 213,854 downwards.
TTCACTTGAGGTGCCGGAAACACCCCAGTTTATTCCCGTGGTGAAATTCGCTCTGTGGCGCATAGAGCTGTCACTGGTCACTGCCGAGCCAGGCAAGGTGAGTTGTCAGACACATGAGGGGGCAGAGTGGAATTGACGCGTCTGCAGTCCGGTTCGTGACGTGTGACCTCGAAGGCGTGAAGTAGAATGAGCAAACCAATGCCCACGCGTCTCAAACCCTGGGTCTGCACCATGCAACCGAAGGATGTTGAACGCTTCACAACAGAGCCATGTGCATGTTATAGGACATGTGTTTTCATCATCGGCTTGAGCAGTGCGGTACCCACCTGGCAGGAGAGCTTCCTACCAGGTACACCGATTTGCAGTCTCATTAAGTAATCCACTAACTTTGGTGCTCAATGAATGGTTCGCCAACGCTGTTCATTGATTGAGGTTCAAATTATTCGGAGAACCAAGCATTGCTTGACCTGATAAAACATGCCCAAAACCTCTATAACACGGTGTTTTCGGTCTTCTTGGTTCATAATCGCGTGAAGCGAACAGATTTTTGAGCGTTTGAGACAAGGGAGTCGGCCTCTAGAGTCTACCTACGTATACAGTTCACAAAATTGCCAATCCCTGCTCACATTAGGGTCTCTTCATACGTTGCTTGTGTGAGTATCATATATTGTGGCTGTTAATGCGCGGTCTCAAAGATGGTAGGGCAGGGACAATCACGGTACAGGACAAGCACTGATAGTAAGGAATCACGCGGATCTGAAATCATAGTGACGCCAACTCATATAGTCCGACTCATGTGTGATTTGACAATCATGTGCTTTCACATCTCGGACCTCTTCGGATCGACGTTATTGTATGACAACGATCTTCCCTTGGAGCCTTTCCTGATGGGGCACCTTGAACTGCAAGTACATCCAACCTTGTAGCAGCTCAGCAAAACTACCTCACATAGCCATCGGGTTCCCAGTAGACATTCTTTTGATATCCCAGTCCACACGTCGCCTCACACTATCCTATCATGCGAATCGCTCAGATAGCGCCGATTGAGGAAGCTGTCCCTCCACAGCTCTATGGGGGCACAGAACGTATGGTCTCCTACCTGACCGAAGCCTTGGTCGAAGCGGGACACGATGTAACACTCTTCGCAAGCGGCGACTCTCAGACTACGGCGAAGCTCGAGGCTTGCTGGCCGCAAGCGTTGCGCCTCAACTTCACGTTCCATTCCAGAGCACTTCCCAACATCCTACTGCTAGAAAAGGTCCTTCGGCGCGCTCACGAGTTCGACGTGCTGCATTTCCACGGAGAATTCTATCATGAGCTGTTGCTTGGCCGTCTGGGGGTCCCCTCGGTAAAGACAATACACGGTTCTCTTCTCCCGCCCGAAATGCAACTCTTCTTCAGCACCTTCAGCGATGGACCGCTCATTTCTTGTTCTGACAACCAACGCAGCCCCCTGCCGCACGGCAATTGGCTCTCGACAGTGTACCACGGTCTGCCAATAAATCTCCTGATGCCAATTCCAGACGCACAGCCTAGCTATCTTGCTTTCCTCGGCCGCATCTCACCCGAGAAACGGGTTGATAGAGCCATCCGTATCGCTCAAGGTGCAGGCATGGACCTCAAAATCGCAGCCAAAATCGACAGGGTTGATCGCGAATACTACGAGAAAGAGATCAAGTCTATGCTGGAGTGCCCCCGTGTCAACTACGTCGGCGAAATCAGCGACGCACAAAAGTCCGAATTCTTAGGCAACGCGCACGCTTTGCTATTCCCAATAGACTGGCAGGAGCCTTTCGGTCTTGTAGTGATCGAAGCGATGGCTTGTGGAACGCCGGTTATAGCTTTTCGAAACGGGTCTGTTCCAGAGCTCATAGATGAAGGAGTGACCGGGTTTATCGTGCAAGACGAAGAGGGTGCCATTGAAGCGGTCGCACGTGCGAAGACACTGTGTCGGTCAACCGTTCGCAAAGTCTTTGAGCAGCGGTTCACATCTGCCACCATGGCTGCTGGTTACATCAAGGCGTACGAGAAGTTGCTGGAGCAGAAACGAAACGTCGCCGAAGAGAAATCACTCGATCTCACCTCTGCTGCCACGTCAACCGTAGTAAACTTAGGTCTGGGAGGATTGATGCAAAGGTTCTTTGGCCTACGAGGAACCAAGAACATGCCGAACTGACCGTCTGCCAGCGCAGTGGGCTGTAGTTTTCACAGTGTTATGAAGGTTAATACCATGGTATAATGGCCTCCCTTGCTGAATCGGTCTGCCACCGGTAAATTGACATGGTTCAAACACGACCCATTTATGCCTACGGTATTGACCTCCACTAGAGGAAGGTCAAGGTCATCCGTCTGCCGTACGAAAGCATAACTCCTAAGGATAGAGTTTCGATAGTGATTGACTGGCCGGTAGCAAGCGGTCTTTATGAGGAATAGAGTTTTCGGGTTAGTCTTGAAATCATGAACAGCTATGATAGTATGGTCCTCGCTCATGCAGTGGCAAACCGCCCGCTCCGGATGTGGTTGTTGACGCCCTCTGAAGCCTAGGAGTCCCCTACGATTTCCCATCTTTCCTGATCTCGGGCCCGAAGAGGTCTTGTCCTGCTTTCTCTTCCCGCTCTCTCTCGAGCTTCCTCCTCTTCACCACTGTCTCCTCTATGACTCCCACCTTGACCCCATCACGTTTTCTTGCTTTATTGAGCCCAACGAGATCGATCTTATCGGGGTTCCGGCACTTGTAGAGGCTTTTGTCAATACGTTTGAGTTCTTCAAGGGAAGATATTGAGCCATAGGATCTGAGAAGTCTCCCGCACTCTTCAAGCGTTTCTAAGAGTTTCAAGTATATATCGCTTAGAGGATCTTCGGGGATTTGGCTGGGGAATTTTGTATGGAGGTAAAACTTGCAAAGCTCTGGGTCCACCATCAAGAAGGCCGCAAGCCATATTTGCGATGGTGTGTAAAGGAAGTAGGCATCCGAAAGAAGGGCTGCCTTGTCCAGTATATCCTTCCAATGCTTCTGCGCACGAGCTATGCGATCGAGTGCAACGCTGGGAGGGTATTCTGCCTGCTGCCGACCGTCGCCCTCTATGGGACCTAGTTTTGACAATTCTGAGCGGAACCGCGAATTCTGCTTCTTCTTGTAGAGTACAGAGCTTCCGTTGGCAAGGGCCTGAAGCTCCATTAACCCACCCCAAGCGCCTCGGTGAGGATGCCGGACATCAAAAGTAAAGCGCAGACCTTGTGTGATGATGAATTCCGGGGCTATAATATCCTCAGATGTTGCTTTTGGTATTTGTTCGGCGAAGGATTTGAGAGGAGTATAATGGTTCTCAGTCTTCGACGCAAGGAACAGAGCGGACGGCATGATGGACTTTGGATGGTATGTCATCGGAGAGTTAGATAGATAGAACCGCTTGAGATATTGAACCGCTGTGGCCTAGAATTGTAAGCATCAGTGGATGTCGAAGCCTCCATGCTCCATGAACCTGGTGCGGACCTTGACGTTGATGGGAAATCTGAAGTGATCTCCGAGCTCGAGAGCTTTGGTGGCATAGAACCCTACAAGCTTCTGCTCCTCATCCACGGTCAAGCATTCGACGTCCTGCTGCAAGTGTGTCTGATCCACCCCGGGCCCCCTTGTTTCGCTTGCCTCCTTCTCATTCTCCGTGGTTTCTGCACTACCATTGGCGGACCGAGCTTCTCGAACGCGTTGGAGCGCCGTTCGGACTCGCTGGGCCGCGATTGAATTGGTCTCTCTCCGCAGAGAGTCGAGGGAAGCGGGAGTGAAGGACCACAGGCGATACTGAGTACTAGCCCGATAGCTGTCGTCTTCGTTCATTGTGGTGTGTGCTGGACAGACAGTGAAGCGTCGCCGACGGAGCGTTAGTTATGAGCGTTTCGCAACATAGACGCAGGAGCGTATGGGAAGAGAAATGCAGGGACAGCGTAACCAGTCTGCACCCAGCCTACCCTGAGGTTTTCGCACACCATCCACGCTAGATTGTACATTGGCAGAATTGTATAGCGCACGATGGACGGAGGCTGTGACAGTTGGGGGCGCTTGAGAATTGGAAAGCTCCCGCCGTTGAGCCCACGTCAAGGTCAAGGTCTACTACACACCTCATTTATGCAGTACGCATGGTTCAACGCATCGTAACCTACAGAGTGTGATGCTTCAGCATGGTACGATGCCAGAGGGATTGACTTCATGGAGCCATACGTAGTCAGATGCGTGGGAGTTATACGTGGTACGGAGCTTCGCGCAGTGGTATGCACTGTACACCAATAATAAGAAGCCGGATCAGCTATGGCCAGATTTCCTTATGTAGTGTCATTGCCTGACTCGCTGCTACAACTGCAGCTTTACTTCTAAGATTCATAACTGGGGATGTGCCGACTACTCGGTATGGTAGACGTAGTACGAGCAGACGGGCCTCGCGCCTGTGGCATTATGCACAGTCGTTCGGCGTACCTAAAGGTACCTAGGAGGTAGGTAGGTCCATGTACGCCTCCCCAGGTACCGTACAGAGTACTGTAGTAAAATACCTAGGTACAGGCATCGCGAGCGGTGTGGCGTCCCCGCAAAAGCTTGGCCCAGATAAGGTGGGCCACCCGGCGACCTCAGATCGATACCCCGCAACAATCTTGTTACAGCGACACACATGGCGGTACAGTACCAGTAGATCCCACAACCTACAGGTAAGGTAAGGTATTGCAGTGTACCGCAAGCGTCAGGCACGGGCAAGCGGCATCTCGGTAATTCGGGCTCGATTAACCTTCCTCCTTGCGCGTACCTAGCGATATGACGTCCTTAAACCCCCAAAGGTGCTGCTGCTGTCGCTTCTTGCTGACCGAAATGCCTTCTGCACCTCCTGTCAATTCGGTACTCACAGGTATCTTCAGCTAGGCGGCAACACAATTGACCGCTCACTCGCTTTCACAGCGTCAAGTCCACGCAATGGCAGCCGTTTCCACATACCCTGTGGTCAATGACTTCGCCCTGCCTCCTATCCATTCCCGCGTCAACAACGCTGCACACTTTTCCGGAAGTGGGCCTGACGGACATAGCAATGATATAGAAGGGAAGGCACCAACCAAAGACGAGCAGTTGGAGCACGTGAACACCACATGGTCAGATTCCAAGTATGAGGACATCGACCCCATCGTCGACAAGCGCATCACCCGGAAGTTCGACACTCACGTCGTGCCATTGTTATTCGGACTCTGGCTGCTTGCCTTCATCGATCGTTCAAACATTGGAAACGCCCGCATTGACGGCTTGGCTACCGATTTACATTTAACCGGCGATAAGTTCAACATAGCCCTGACCGTCTTCTACGTTCCTTATATCGTGGTCGATGTGCCCAGCAACCTTGTCTTAAAGTACTTCAAGGCTGGCTACTACCTGCCTTTCTTGATTTTTGCCTGGGGTATCGTATCCACGTTTACCGGCTTCGTCAAGTCCTACTCTGGCCTGCTCGCCGCACGCTTCTTTCTTGGCCTTTGTGAAGGCGGCCTTCTTGGTGGCATGATCATATATCTTGCAATGTTCTATAGACGCCATCAACTACTGTATCGTATTGGACTTTTCTACTGTGCTGCTCCCTTGTCTGGCGCTTTTGGTGGCCTTCTGGCTACAGGGCTTGCAAGGATCCGCTCCGGGGGTTACAACGGATGGCCATTCATCTTCTTCGTGGAAGGTGCCATTACCGTCGTCTACGGTCTCATCATAGTCTTCTTCCTACCGCATACACCTGGAGAATCCAAGTTTTTGACCGAAGAAGAACGAGAGGTGGCCGTGAGACGTTTGTTGCTCGATGCACATGGCAGTTTGCCGGAACATGAACAGTTTAGTTGGAAGTGGGTCAGGATGGCGCTCCTGAATTGGAACACCATCCTCCTTTCCATGAACTTCTTTGCCATAATTACTCCTATATACAGTGAGCTTCTTCGACCACTGGAGGTCCCCAGAGGTCCGCTAATCCTTACACAGGTTACAGTCTTTTCCTTCCGACAATCATTCGGGCCCTTGGCTACTCCCCTACAATATCTCAGCTGTTCACCGTACCCCCAAATGTTTGCGCATTCATAACTGTCCTCATCACTGGCCACGTCTCGGACAAGTTCCGTGCTCGGGGACCTTTTATGCTTATCGGTGCCAGCATTGCAATAGTGGGATACATCATGCTCCTCACCGCCAAGCGTCCGCTGGTCCAGTACGGCGGGACCTTTTTGGTAGCCGCGGGAATTTTTCCTTGCAGTCCACTCGTTATGGGATGGCTAGCCAACAACCTTGCGCCACATTATGTAAGAGCTACAGGGACGGGTTTCCAAATCGCTATTGCAAATCTAGCAGCTTTCGTTGCAACCTTTACGTATCTGCAAAAGGATGCGTAGGTCATACCCCTCTACCCCTTCTAAATTCTACTGGAGGCGCCCAGGTAATCACCAACTGACATATCTTGTTAAGACCGAGATATACCACTGGCCATGCCATTAATATCGGCATGCTTGGTCTTTGCCTCGTCTTGACCACAACCATGATCACCTACGTTCGATGGGAAAACAACAAAAGAGCAAGCGGTGGGCGGGACGACCGGCTTCATCGAGGAGATCCAAGAATGCTTGGCTATCGGCACCCAGAGTTCAAGTACACAATGTGATAGACGTTAGTCCTGTCAGCTTCCTGGAATATAACCTTAGCACTTCTGTCTTCAGACTCGGTTAGGGTTCAATGAGTCAAGCTCGTGTCCGCCTAGATGTCTTGGTACCATTTGCAAGGCCGTCAACCATGAATAACCAATTCCTGCAGAGTACCCGACCTTGTCTTTGCGATTGTGGTGTATTTGGTTTTTTGCATCATTTCCGGATTCATCCGCACTCGGCTTACCTACCTATTGTATTAACACTCTGCACCACGGCGGTAGGGCTGGCGAGGTAATGAAAGCTGCGGGACGTTTGTACGATGGTCCAAGCGTTATAGGTCACCACGAAGCTCTGCAGAGGATCGCCTGTATCATAAGATAAAACGCAGTTAATTAGACAACCGCGTGCTAGGGGTGCAGCTTTGGCCCTGTTTTTCACCGATATGCTCTACCTGGCACGTGGAAATGGACGCAGTGTGTTGCTGAGGGGAGCTCCCAGGGACTGAAGTGTCACATATCACGGTCCAGCTCCGAATCAGACTCAAGATATGCTCCAGTCTATTTGCACAGCCGAGCAATGCCCAAGTGTGACCCCCTCATAATACGGCGTATGATGCACATACCTATGGCGATGGACTCGCTGCAAAGATGGAGATATATCGTACTGCTTGATGGCTTTGACCAAAGAAACTTCACGATTGGCATCGGTCTAAGTACATTGACCCAGTGGGCCGGAGACTACCCAGGTGCATTTGCCACGTTGGATTCGCGTTTGCCAACAATTCACGACCGTCAGCTGGTGTACATTCACTTCGCATTGAACCCTCATCACCTGATAGCGAGTAAGTGTTAACAGCCCTGCACCAGTGTCGGGCCCGTTTACAGATCTAAGCTGCCCTGCCGAGACTCTCGTCAGAACACAAGCAATCTCCTCCCATTGTTAGGCCGAGGTCAGATACGACCGGTAGAGGTATGTCTCTTGTGCCTCCTAGCTTGTTCCATATATCTGTCGATGAATTTCACCTCCCATTGCTTCTCCATGAATGGAAGAGTCAACGTTCACATAATTGTGAAGCTGGTGCAAGCCTTACCGCTTCTACGCTTGTGCTTTGGTAGAGTCATGCTAGTTCCCTTCGGTATCGACACTTTCGGATCCTCTCATCGCTCAAACCTACAGCGCACCTCCAAGCATAGTCACGATCCACATAGCAATCCTGACATGCAATCCAACTCGTCTCTCGGTTTTGGCAAACTCATCACGGCCCACAGGCTTTGCATATTCTCCTAACCACTCTTCCTCCTCCTTCAGCCGCTTTCTCAACCCGGGGTCGCGCGTTATGATCATCGCATTTGCTTCCAGATCCAGTGTGTAACTCCTCTTCGTGTAGTTTGAACTTCCGACCAGGGTAATACTCGGACCTCCTTCATCCTCAGCCGTCGTATCAATGCTCGCGTTCCCTTTGCTGGTCGCACTTGCTCTGCTTTGCGGGAAAGTGATCCACAACCCCTTCGCATGGTACGTCCAGCCGTCTTGCTCTCCCACCGTACCTCTTCTCCACTCTTTTACGCGGACCACATCTACCAAACCCACCCTCCGTACTTCGTCGATGAAATGTGTCTCAAGTAGCGTATAAGCGCTCGGCAACATCCCGCTGACGCCTTTGCTCCCATAGAACCCGTTCGCCCATGGACTTGCCGTTATGACCGTGCCGCGCACTGGCATACTGGAGAGAAGTAGGGAACGGACATGCGGGGTCATGTTGAAGTAGCCGGCTGTGAAAGTCCAAGAAGAGGAGCGAAACAGCGGAGTGGAAAGCAAGGCGAGTACCGATGTTAGCGCGGGCAGCTCAGTAGATGAGTCTTTAGAAGGGCTCTTGAACTCGGCCAGAGGGGTGAATTGGAAGATTGGGTAAATGAGGGTGTCGGCTTCTGTTGGTTTGAGCTGCGGCGAAGAACGCGACCGGATGAGAGGCGTCAGGCGATTCATAGCAGCATCTTTAAAAGCTTTAGCGTCGGATAGTGGTGATGGACAGAGGTTTGTTGTGGGCCAGCTAAGAGTATAGGCTGCCTGACTGGATGGTGTCGGCTCAACGATGTAGCTGATGGTGCACACGGCATCATGGATTCTGCGGTAGTACTTAGTTATCTCTTTGGACGCGAAGATATGATATCTGTCTTGGCGGTTGGTGAAATAGTCATTCGAAAGATTCGCTCTAGCCCACTGGTTAGCCCACAACGGGCAGGGAAGGGATGTAGAGGAACTCGGACCCCGAGAGCATGACCTCGTCGTCTATCCCGTAGAGCTTCATATGCTGTAAACCCCAGCCCTCATTGATGCGCCTGGGTAGGAAGCGCTTACGCATGCCTATTAAGTTCGGGGTGTGGAACATGCGTATCTCAACTCTACCTGGACCAAAGTCGGCAACAAGCGCCGCAAGGAGAGATGCACATGACGGTTCCGGGGTCTCTCTTGTACCGCGGAGCGCGTCTGTCAGTATCGAGACCTTAAGTGTGGGGTTTTGTTCCAACGCGGCATGGATAGTGGCTATCTAAGGCGGTCAACAACCTGTAGCGTCTCGTCCACCATTACGACCTACCAGCTCATGTTCACTTTTGCCGATATACAATGTTGAGAGGAATATGCTTCGCTTTGCTTTTGCAATCTTTCCCTGTCAGAGGCATAAGAACGCGATCCTAGGTTATCCCGAGGTATCAAGGTTGAGAATCAGGTCAAGTCGGCTGGCAGCATTGTGCAAATACAAGTAGATCCGGCGCTTATACTCACGACAACGGGACCCTTTGCTCACCTTCAAAACGTCGTAAAACTCCGATGGCTCTCTCAGTATCCTGACCTGCTCCCCCTTGATTTCGAATCTTGGAGCAATTTTATCCAACTCCTCCGTAACAGTGGCGAACAAGGACAACGGAGCCATAACGCTCGCAACGGTAGAGTATCGGCGCGAGACATGGCAACAGCGTGAAGATAGATTCAATGGCGGTCGAGATATGTTGATGCTAATTCTAATTCTCCGATAGCACTGGTACATGTCTTTCTCGAATCAGACCAGTCCGGTATGTACGTTGGGATTTGACCTGGTAGTTTTACTTAGTACTTCATGCTTAGCAATCGCCAAAAACAACTCGGACATCAGCGGAACCAGCCGTCAACATTCCCCGGTATAAGGATTGTTTTTGACTATGGCAGAGGATCTTGACCGTCGGAACAACCCCTTACCGGCAGCGTATGGCCAGTAGCCTCCAGCTTCGTTTTTTGCGCAGGTCAGATTATCAGTCAAGGACTCAAGGACTTGTTACGAGGCTTGTCCTTCGGTGATAAGATCTATGTCCTATCAATTTTGGAACCATTTAAGGCAATGAGATTGGTCTAGGTTTTGGAATACTTCTGTAGGTCGTAGTCCCCAAAGTAGAAAGTGTTCAGACCGGCTCGCCGGGGTTGACACTGGTCACTCTAAGTTTGCGATACGCATTATTAAGTTAGATTGATACGGTTAGAAGTACCTCATAGTACCTAGGTGGACGTTAACTAGACGCCAGAGGGTCTCATGTAACACCCGAAGCTCAAAGCCGTCAAGTGTCAACTGTGGTGCGACCCAAGCAACAAAACGTTCATGTTGTGCGACGACGGACGCTGTAACGAACTGCTTTAGCAGCTTGAAGATTTGCTCCAACAAGTCGTTCGAACGCTCCACAATGCATCTAGAAGTACCTAGTCTTCGCAATAGCTTTTGCATGAACAAAAAAACCGGTAACGACGCTAAAGTTCTATATGTCTTGGCCACAGAGCCTTCTCCCAATCCTTGTATTAAGTATGCATGCTACTATAAGCGGGCAGTTACTGAAGTGGCCTGCACTTCTTCAAGTAATGGCCTCCGTTTGAATCCTGCATTGTCTGGACTCTAATTGAGGTCAAGATACAGTCGCGCCCGGCTGTCGTTTCGCAGAAATTCTCGCAAGTTCCATGAAGGCGAATACTTTCCCTACCGGAGCTGGAGCCCACATGCTGGTAATGCGTACATTCCGGTGGTTCCTTAGAATGAAACGATTGCACTTGTCACGCATAACCACACGTCACCTCAGGGGATTGGATTGCCAGTGTTTCTTAAAAGTGTTCACACTGATAATCAGTCAAAATAAGACTTACCTTTCATATGATCGGCCTCTAGATACACAGCCGGCTAGACAATCATTGTGCCCGGCTAGATAGAAGTGATATTCTCCACGCCTAAGCGCCACCAGAGATCTTAACTCCAACAATCGTGCACAACCCCTACTTGCTCGCTTTCTACAATCGAGATGAGATAGTGCTGATAAATTCAACAGCCGAACAAGCTTAAATTTTCAGGGTCAGATGGTCCATAGACAAGAACTAACCAAGTCTGATCCACCAAGAACCGAAATGTTTGCCGTAGCATCGTAACGATGTGCGAGGTCCAGTGAGGATTTGCACGAAGGAGCGGTACACATGCTCATATCTTCGTGTTTTCCCGCTGCACCACGCACATCTGACATAAACACTGTGGAATATCCTGACTGCTTGGTCTTTCTTTCTCCGTGAGACTTGTCTTGCTAATCGTCGAGGCTTTGCTCAACATTATCTTGGGGTTCTTTTGTGGTGATGAGTCCCTTATCACAGGCTTGGGCTCTTCATGGACAGGCTCTTCATAGTCCATCTCCAATACCTTCCGTAACGTGGAAATGTCAGTATGGTTTCTAATATTTTCCATCCTCTTTCCCCACACACATTCTCCGTCTTCAAAAAGAAATTCACCTCCTATTTGGAGAAAATTCCCTCCTTTCATTTGGATCTTCCTTTCACTGCGTGCCATCTCTGCCAAGGAAGAATAGACTAATTGGGCAGCATTAATGTCGAGGTACTCCGGGCGGCGGCCGAGGTTGACCGACCATGACAATCGCAGAGCTTTGTAGAGTCGGCGGGAGGGATCAGCGTAAATGGGAAAGGGACAGTTGGAGAGCCGCGCATACTTTGGTATGACTTGGGGATAGCCGCAGCCGATAATGATTATTGACGTGGGAACTGGAAGGGTGAAGTAGGCCTCAGGCGTGATATGTTTGGTGATGTACCGGAGATACGCTTGACAAGCCTGCCGGAATTAGCCCCAAAATTGACTTGTATGTGCACTTCCCAGTAACTCACACCACAGTAGAAGTGACGGATAAACACAAAAAGTTGCCTTCCAACAACGCCATCACCTGTGTACAAACTGTTGAACGGCCTTGGCCGACCTTTCGCATCATATACCGGGATTTCAGCGGCCTTTGCAAGGTCTTCCGCCGCTAGAATGTCATCCGTGTGGACTATATTTCTGGGAAACTCGGCAGTGGCGTCGACTTCGCAGGACTGTGCTTCGAGATCCAGTTCTTCTCCAAAATGCCCTCGCCAATGAGAGGGAAGGGATGTGAGAGGAGGGGACAAATCGGATATGGTAGTCGCAGAGCTTGCAAGAGTGGTTGAGGGTATCGTAGACTGCGACTCTTGAGAAATCTCGTAGCTGTGCTCGGAAGAGGAGGAGATTGATGACACAGTCGGTGTCGATCGTTTGTGTAAACGAGTCATGGTGATTCAAAAGCTTTTGATGGCCGCTAGATGGTACGGTGGTGGATGCTCTCAGCGTAGGGAGTTTAGAAGTTCGGTAGGCATAACACGGGTGAAGATAGCGGGTTGGGTTTGCAAGAGGATCTGGTCGAAGCCGAGAGGGAAGGGAAGAGATAAGGTGACTGATTATTGGTGTAGGCTTTAGCTTCAGGGGTACTGACCTCGGGAGACTTTTCGGTACCTACTTAGCGGTACGGATGTGAACAACCTTACAACCTTGATAGCTTTAGCCGTGTGATTACTTCATACCTAGGGGTTACCTACATAATGCACCTGGTCGTCGCTTGGAGATCGAAGGGGCGAGATCGTCTAGTACATAGTGAAAGAGCCACAGGTCACAAACCTCAGGACGTCAGCGCTGACTGACATCGTCGTGGGCCCCCAGGCCATCTTCTACTCGCATAACAATTCAGTAGAGCACACAGCAAGAATATGAAGACATTCCCAAACACAGAGGCGTTCAACCTTTTTTGCGAGCTTAGAAGATTATGTAAACTCGCGTTATTATTGGAGTGCCAAGCTGTTTCACGACTTCTGTCACCTCGATTTAGGTTGGTGGTGGCATTTGATCGATTCTCGAAATGATCGACAACGCTAGGAACTGACACCTGCAGCGGCATCCCGAGGAAGCTGCGAGGTAAATCCTGGCTCACCATCGGACGTGCCTGAAGATTGTTCCGTGGACCTAAGGGTGGCTTGGCTGCTCCCGCCTCATCCTCGGCCCAACTGAACTGACAACTCTGCGGAGAACCTCATTGTCGTGTCCTCAAACTCATGCCATCGGTCCATAGTCGAATATCGCGACCATGTCGACAATATTGAGGACGTTGAGAAACATTCGAAGCATCGGCCTCAGAGTACGCAGCCTTTTCCAGCCTTGCCATCGTGGATACTGATGTGTGTGCAGCAATATGCCCATCAGATGCAGGTACAGCACGTCACAATCCCATTCGTTTGTGCAGCGCGCTTATCAAAAGTGTAATGGTAGTATATGGGTGCGCATATAGTTGGATTGTTATGATGAGAAGAGCCGGGGCGCTGATGGGACGTAGGCGACACCAAAGCTGGGACTTTCGTAGCAAAGGATAGATATGGGAACAGCTACTATGAAAACAATGCCGATGAGTTGCCTTGTCAGTGAAGATTATACCACGAGGAGGAGGGAATGCTACTGATGATGTCGAAGTGAGGACAAGATGGGTAGATTATAAGGACAAAGAATTCGATCCGTATGTGTCCACAAATCTAGGTCCCAAAGGGCATGACGCTGACTGGCTGTGATTCACAGTTCACAGATCGAGCCTGGCTGGTACTTGATTGATTCTATGACTCACATCCAAAACTGAAGCCGTTGTTGCAGGCATGCCTGGTTGGGATACATGGTGGGCAAGCCTCCATCCGAAGACCCTATAATGCGGACAGGCGTCAGGGCTTGGGAACTTCCGGCACATAGGCCAAATCTTACCTGGACACGATCTGCATATAAGCCATACAATACGTAAGGATTGACCTTACTTAGATAGGACTCTGCTGACTATTCAATCCAGAGCCACGAACAAGTACGATGCGTGGATGCCAGTAGCAAAGCCACGCCATACGGTCGCTTCTGATACCCAGAGCTCGTGATAGCCATGCAGCTGGTAGAGTTTGGTGTATATAGACCTGCTACTAAACCTATCCGTTGAGTTCAAGCAGGCGCTGCAAAGGAGGAAGCAGAAACTAGAAAACTCACCCGGCTTATGCTGTTTTCCTGTATTCTTGGCGTACTTCAGACTCTCTGTTCTGCGACTTAGTTAATGTCAGTAAAGTCGGATGTTACAATTGTCCTTAATTTTGCACTTGCAGCATGACTTTACCCCACGAACCGAGGAATGTTTCCTACTACGAACCCTCTGCATCACGGCAATCATATTCATAGTTACGCAGGTCTGGTGTATTGACCTCAGATAGAAACCTTGTCGGTACAACAAAGTTACTTCGCACACTGGAGAGGGTAATTGAAAGTATCAACGTACCATGCTGGTCTCCCAATCCTATCCGCTGGTCGGTAGGCGGGCACTCGTCGGGTCTTTCACCGACGTCATACTCTCCAGATTTAGATGCTCTTTACACTTTTATATTCATATCGTGAGTCCCGCCGATTCTTCGGGAGATCTTTGGTCTACTCTCTGGCCTGTGGCTCTCTCCTCTCCATGATTGCTTTGGCTCTTCATACGTATCCATGAGCGGGCGCAGAGCGCAGGAACCGGTAGATTTGCCGAAAAGATAGCGGTGGGGTTGTAGCCATGTTTGCCCATTGCCCGGGCCCAGTATGGAAGGTGGATGATTTCTCTCGCTGCATTCAGCTTGAGTAGGTGATTCAACATCTTCTGTTGCTATAGAAGCTGACTATCCATGAAAGTTACCTCGAGACCCTCTTTCCCCTCATAGCATGCGGCCTATCCTTCGTCTATCTCATCTACCAGCTCGTGCGCGCGGCAGCACGGTCGAAATATGCATTTGCATACAGTCTTTTGGACAAACCTCACCACGTCTGGTCAATAAGCATACCGCCACCAGGACAGGCCTATGGAGCCAATGATGAGGAGGATGAGGACGAATTTGAACGCAACGACTACCTTGCTATACATCCCACAGTGAGCCGTACCGATGAGTCTTTTGTTAAGGTCGACAAACCGAAGCGCGAGTTATTAATCGTAATCTTGGAAGAGCTGGCCGTCGTTGCGGAACTTGCGATACATATTGTCACACTGGTTACTCGCGCATGGGGCCCGAGAGGTAATATAGCTGCCGCAGCTGGTGTGGCAGTATGGGCATACATCTCTGTCATAGCATCTGTCAGGATGCTCTTGTCCAGTTCCAAGCGCTTTTCCTTTCCTCGGCTATGGTATCACACTGCTTATCTTTATGGATTTGAGTGGGTCCTTGCAACACTGGAACTCCGCTCAGCAATCATACACCCTGGTTCGAGAATAGCTCAGGGCCTTTCTGCTGGAAGTTTCGCATTGGTCAGTCTTTTGACGTTGATAGCACTCACGTCACGAAAAGGGAACAAGGCGGTGCAGCTGGAATACGAGGGAAATATTGAACCTTCGAAGGAACAAACTGCAAGCGTATTGTCACTGGCGACCTTTTCATGGGTGGACTCAATCATCTGGCACGGCTACGGAAAGACTTATGAGCTCGCGGATGTGTGGAACCTGGCACCAAAGGATAAAGCAGCTGCGGTTCTGGCAGATTATCGACAACTGAAAAAGTCATCGGCTCTAGCATGGCATCTACTGAGATATTTCAGGGCGCGGCTTCTGAAACAGGGCGCGTGGGCGTGCTTCGCGGGCGTGCTAACGTTTGTGCCTACCCTGCTCCTCAAAGCAATCCTTGAATACGTTCAGGATCCAGTGTACACTCCTCGAAATGCCGCATGGTTTTGGGTAATTCTTCTATTCGTCTCAAGCTGCGGCTCCGCGCTTTCGAATGGGCTGGCTTTGTGGATTGGGAGGAAGATCTGTATACGTTCTCGAGCAATTATAATTGGAGAAGTCTACTCTAAAGCACTGAAACGTAAGCTTGCCACGGTGCAAAATAAAGTCCTGGGAGAAAAGCAGAATTCTGAATATCCAAAACAAGGCCTTAAGAGAAAAATGACGTCTTTTGGACGAAAGAAGAAGACTCAGGATGTCAAAACGAACGAAACTGAAGCCAACGCCAGTTCCGATGGTCAGGTTAGCTCGGGAACGATTATAAATCTAATGGCGGTCGATTCTTTTAAAGTATCAGAAATTAGTGCATATCTGCACTTTCTCTGGGCAAATGCACCCGTGCAAATCGTTGTGGCTATTGTACTTCTCTACCGGATGTTAGGCTACAGCTCAATAGCAGGTCTCCTAATGATGGTCCTTCTTCTACCAGTAAACCTATTTCTCTCCAAACAATTTGCGACCATACAGAAAAAGATCCTTGCGGCTACAGACAAACGCATACACATGACCAACGAGGTTCTAACTAACATACGGATTATCAAGTATTTTGCTTGGGAACAGCGTTTCATGGATGCTGTCAACGAGACCAGAACAGCGGAGTTGCGCCAGCTCCGTAACCGGTACATTATTTGGGCTCTCGCCTCGACCTTGTGGTCGGCCACACCTATAATAATTACATTCCTCTCGTTTCTTATCTATACCGTGGTCGAGAGGAGGCAGCTGGTCCCTTCTGTTGCCTTCCCTGCGTTGTCCCTATTTCAGCTTCTGAGGATACCTTTGGATCAAATCGCAGACATGATTGCTCATGTGCAAGAGTCGAAGGTGTCTGTCGATCGCATAGAAGAGTTCTTGAACGAAGAGGAGACGGAGAAGTACAAGCAGCTGAAGTATGAGGAGCTGGATGACGGTAGTGATCCGGTCGTTGGGTTTGAGGAGGCTACCTTTACATGGGGAAGTAGGAGGACTCACGATGCCGATTCCACTTCCGCGTTTCGCATGATTCGCTTGGATGTTAGATTTCAGGTGTCTCAACTAAATCTTGTTGTAGGACCAACAGGCAGTGGAAAGACGTCCTTGTTGATGGCCTTACTTGGAGAAATGACAAAACTAGATGGAGAGGTTTATCTACCTGGAGCGCGCAGCAGAGAAGATGTTAAGCCCAATCCTGAAACTGGCCTCACCGAAACCGTTGCTTATTGCGCACAGCAAGCCTGGCTCTTGAACGCGACCATTAGAGAGAATATCCTCTTCGCCAGTCCTTGGGATCCTAGTCGATACAAGAGTGTGCTCCATGCGTGCTCGCTGAATAAAGACCTAGAGATCTTTGATGCTGCAGATGAGACCCAAGTCGGAGAGAAAGGCGTAACGCTCTCGGGAGGTCAGAAGCAGCGCATTTCTCTTGCGCGAGCCTTGTACTCGCACGCAAGGCATGTATTACTCGATGATGTTCTGAGCGCCGTGGATTCCCACACTGCGAAGTGGATCTTTGATAATGCCATCATGGGGCCATTGATGTACAACCGGACCTGCATACTCGTAACGCACAACGTTGCTCTCTGTTTACCTGCGTCCCAGTTTGCCGTGGTTCTTGACAATGGTAAAATCGTGGCTCAGGGCTCGCCGAATGAGATTGTTGACTCCGGAAAGCTTGGTGAGGATCTTTCCAAGTCACGACCAGCATCGCAAGCACCGTCTAGGATACCATCGCAAGCCCCTTCAGATGACGCGTCTGTGGAATCCGCAAGTTTTCACGGAGACGTGGCGAGCCCAAATGGTCGGCCTAATGGGACTGCCAATGGAAGCGTTCATGAGACTAACAGCAAGAAAACCAACGATCCTGCTGTGTCCCCGAAGAACGATCCTACAACCGAGAGCAAGGCCACAGGTGGAGTTAAACTCTCCATCATAATGATGTACCTCCATAATATGGGACCGTGGTACTTCTGGGTTGTGACTGCTTTCGGCTTTGTCGCCCAACAAGTGTCTTCTGTTTCAACCAATCTATGGATTCGCCAGTGGGCCAACTCATACGTTACCAAGGACGTCGACAACTTCGATGCGACTAGATTAATGTCCACTTTGCCTTCCGAAGCTAGCATCAACTCGTGGATGAGGGGCCACACATCCTTCCGATACATATCCTCATTATTCACAACTACAGGAGCCGACAGCGTATCTGCTGCGTCGGATGTTAATGCGGGCTATTATTTGGGTATCTATGCGTTACTCGGAGTTATTTATATGTTGATTACGCTGTTAAGAGAAGGTATACTATTTGGTGGGTCTCTGGCAGCCTCGCGAAAAATACACCAGCAACTCTTGCAGTCCATAACCCATGCAAGGTTTCGATTCTTCGATTCCACACCTCTAGGACAAATCACGAACCGTTTTTCCAAGGATATCGAGACATTGGATCAGGAAGTAGCGCCGTCTGCGATTGGGGTGATATATTGCCTTGCATCCATAATAACGATCGTGATTCTAATTTCCGCCATCACACCCGGTTTTCTAATTGCTGGAGTGTTCATTAGCATCTTGTACTTTCTGATTGGCAAGTTCTATCTCAACTCTTCCAGGGATCTAAAGAGATTGGAGTCTGTGCAGCGAAGTCCACTGTATCAGCAGTTTGGAGAGACACTATCCGGCGTGACCACGATTCGCGCCTACGGAGATGAGCGCCGCTTCATTCGCGAGAACGTCAACCGTATCAACACCCATAGTCGACCCTTCATATACCTTTGGGCGGCAAACAGGTGGCTTGCGTTTCGGGTGGATGTCACTGGAGCTTTAGTATCCTTCTTCGCAGGCGCTTTTGTCGTGCGGAGCGCTGGTACGATCGACGCAGGCGCCGCTGGCTTGGCCTTGACCTACGCCATAACCTTTACGGAAAATGTCTTGTGGTTTGTTCGACTATATGCCAGCAATGAGCAGAACATGAACTCCGTTGAACGCATCAAAGAGTATTTAGACGTCGAGCAAGAAGCCAAGGCTATCGTACCAGAGAATCGGCCACCGGGAAATTGGCCAAGTCAGGGCAGAGTAGAATTCATAAACTACAGTACCCGTTACCGCCCCGACTTCGACTATGTATTGAAACACATCACTTTGCAGATTCTGCCTGGGGAGAAGGTTGGCGTTGTAGGGAGGACAGGCGCAGGAAAAAGCTCACTGGCACTCTCCATGTTCAGAGCTCTGGAGGCCGTGGAAGGGAAGATATTGGTCGATGACATTGACATCGGTCTGATAGGTTTGCAGGACTTGCGGGAGGCCATCGTCATGGTACCTCAAGGTAACACGTCTGGATCCATGTAACTGCCTTGAAATAAACTGACAATGTTGCCAGATCCAACACTATTTACCGGCACGATACGCAGCAATCTTGATCCTTTCAATCTTTTTACTGACGAAGAAATTTTTACTACACTCCGTAGCGTTCAACTGATCGGCCCCGTCACCGCTACGTCCTCCGCCGCTCCATCCCGGCCGACCACACCCACAAGCCCGTCCACAGCTATCACAACCGCCACACCAGACACGTCCGCACCTCCTGTGGAAAACAAGAATCTCTTCCGAAGGCTTTCCACGCCAGTTGCCGAGTCCGGTAGCAATTTGTCTCAAGGCCAACGGCAACTTCTCTGCCTCGCACGCGCGCTCCTCAAGGCTCCGCGTGTGCTTCTTATGGACGAAGCAACAGCCTCCATAGATTATGCCACCGACGCTAAGATTCAAGAAACCATCCGCGAGTTAAAGGACACTACCATCATCACAATCGCACATCGGTTGCAAACAATTGTTGATTATGACAAAGTTCTCGTGCTGGAGAGGGGGGAGGTCGTAGAGTTTGGAAGCCCGTGGGAGTTGATCAGCAAAGATGGCAATGAGGCAGAAAGCGATGGGCCAGTCGGAAAGGGTTGGTTCAGGGGGATGTGTGAAGTCAGCGGAGATTTGGAGACCTTGAAGGCTGAAGCAAAGAAGGCGTGGGAGAAGAAGAGGTTAGTAGATGATACCTGATTTCGGTGAGGACATGGGACGCGTCTGTGGGGGAAGAGAGGTATGCATTGTTTTTGGAAGAGAATGGTTGTATATATGGCGTCCGATGTAGATAACTGTTCGTGGAGGTTGTTTGAGTATCTGAAACCAAGCATAGCCGGCGGATGCAGATGCTCATCCGTACATTGTGTTCGCAAATCTTTCCACCTTCCCAGAAAACCGGGTACCATAACTTGCCTTGATGCTACAGGCGGTGTCTCCCCACTCTCAATGCTTCCATACATGAGCTCTTGAAATTGCTGGGCTGTTCCTCTTTTGTGGTGAGAGTAGCACTGACGCTCAGCACAGCAGTATTACAGCAAGATATTGTACGGAACGCGACCATACGAAGCGTGATATTCAGGTTGCAGGGAACTACACTGGTCATTTTTGACACACGGCGCGAAGACGTCATGCAAGCCTCCGAAGGTTGTCGAGACCCTCGAGTGATCGAGGTCGTAGGACAATCTCATCGACCCTGTAGTTTAGTGTGATCCGGAATACCGGGAAGGTTGACGAGATTGATTAGGTGTTCTGTTGGTCGTAGTTTCCCATTGCTGCTGAGGGGACCACCGGACCCTGGGAGTTTAACCGCGCAACAAGCATGGCTGATGGCACATTGATATGGGAGGTGGAGCAAGAACGATAATGGTTACGCAGTGGTCTAATATGGTAACGCTATCTTCGTAGGCAGCGTTAAAACGCTGGAGTTTCACGGCCGCCTTGCTTCAATGTGCTTCAAACTGGGCTGGAAAGCGGAACATGTCACTCGGCTTCTGCGTGTTTGGAAATCAGTGGTAAAGTAGTTGTGGAAGACTAGTCTGCTAACGTATGCTAGGAACGCTAGACATCGAGTGAATCGCTAATACGCTCAGGAAAACCAAGAATGACTAGCTTTGATCAGTAGCATGACCCGTGGGACCCGCCGAGGTATCTGTCCAAACTGTTAGCATGGATTTTAATGCGAAGACGGCATGGAGCAGCCACGTACAATCAGTAGTGACAAACGCTCTGTCCACCTCGCTCAGCCCTTCGCAGCAATATTGCAATGTCTCCGCAATATCGTGCGCCCTCGCTAAAGGCTCCTTTTCATCTAAGAGGATGTCCATCTCAGCCCACACACCATCACCAGCGTGGTAAGCCAAAATATTCTTGAATCCGTTTACCACTGGGGAAAATCTCCAGGCGAGAAATGTCAACTTCTTTTGCAGCCGCAAGTCAACGGCGGAGCCGCTAAGACGGAGTACATTCTCGAAACATGTGCCGCCCCAATCGTAGATGATGAAGAGTGACAGTAAGCCTGCGCCGACTGGATCCAACCACCACAAATTGAAATGATAGCCAAGGACTGGAAATGCGAAAGAGAGTGTGTTGAAGATAACGTCCGTCTTGCAATCTGAGGGATTTTTTTAGCTGCTGACACACATATCCAGGAGAGCCCCCAACATACCTTGCGCTAAGGCCTGGACCTGCGTCGTCTTGATCCGCATGCACCCAAGACCGATTATGCCTTTCAAAGCAACCGTGCCCAACAGAGCCGCAATAGCAGATGTGGGTAAGTTTGTCGCTTTGTGCTCTGCGGAGGGCAGCAACTTTTCTACCGACTCTTTCAAGACCTGAAGAAAAGCGATGACCATAATCTGGAGCAATTCTGTGTAAGCAAACCTGTGGAGAAGTGGTGTGTGTTATGTCCACGTACGATCGAGAACACCACTATACCGAGAGGCTCCAAACGTCGGCAGCCAACCTGTTATAAGCCGTCAGTCAGACGGGACTAAAATGGCTTGGTAAAGGATGTTACCCACAGGGAAATGTCGCCGCAAGCTATCGAGTCTCCAACCCACAAGCTTGTTCGTTGTCCACACGATTATAGTGCACAGGAGGTCAAGAGCAGAATCGAGGAGAGAGGCGATGAGCGATAGTGAGGAGGACTTGAGAGTAGCAAAAGCTTTCGCGGCGAGAAGGATTATGTTTGCAATTACGTTGATCTGTAGATTCCCTCCGTCAGCCAGGAGGATGCAAACCAGCCACAACTTACGTTTATGGCCCATTTTGCATTTCTCGCCCCTTTGCGGCGGGCTTCCTGTTCTCCCTCCGGCAGAAACGGCTCAACTCCACCTCCGAATTCCTGTAGGCCAGCACCCTGCTCTGTATCCCTTTAGCACCAAACCGCTATGGCAAGAAGCGGCCAAATGCGTTTACCTCGATGTCCGTCACGGTCGGGATCCGGGTCCATGCTATCAAGCACGTCATCTGCAAGCGCCTTTACCACTGCGTCCACTTCTAGCCAGTCGTCAAGCCTCGTATTCTGTTCTTCATAAAATTGCCGGACTTTCTTGCTCTTGATCTCTTTTATCTGATGGAGTCAGCTTCCCTCTGACAGCAAGACGCGGCAATTGTCACACTTCTTCTTTGCTTTTTCTGTACTTTTCCAGACTGCCGCAGTCGACGCAGTCGATGAGTTTTCGCTTGATTTCCTCGCGGTAGTGGTGGTTCATTACGGTATTTACGGCGTCTTTGAAACCAAAGAGCTGAGATCTCTTGTCTCCGCTCTCCAAATCCCCATTCTTGTATTTGAACTCAGGACCAGCCTCTCCATTAGATAGACTGCCGAATTGACGCTTTCCAACCATGATTGATGACAGCGAACGAGTCGGTGAGTTGATCCGCTGATGAGCGAGCGCGTCGAGGGGAAGGAGGATGTGAATGAAGTCAGACCAGCAACAACGGTCTTTTCAGTAACTGAAGCGACAGGAAGGGGTTGTAGAGGGGGAAAAGGGGCAAAGGTTCATGATATGTTGTTCCTCAGGTACAGTACCAGCAATCGGCATATCCAGATCTCCAAGATCTCGGATCTGTTTCCAGGAATCTCGGCAGCCAAGTCCCTGAGGCTGTTCCCTGTTTGCCGGTCGTGCGTCATATGTATTGACATGCGAGTCATAGGTCGCGTGGGTAGCTGGGGCGCGCGCCAGGCAAGGCATCATGAATCGTGGGACACCTACGCCATGAAAGTATCGACGGTCCCCTCGTAACCAGAAACGAAATGCAGACGAGGCAGACAAACTTGTTCATACATTACCACCTAGTTATGGCGCTTTCAGTTCATGATATTCTATGGGTACGGGGAACCACCAGCAACTGTGATCATGATAATACGATGGATAAGCTCACCAAGGCCAATTCAGGTGTGTTCCGATACTAATGATGCCTTGCCTGGCGCTTGTCATCAAGCCATCAAACCAATTCCGCATCTGAGGTGGGCGCGAAAGGTTCACGGGCGAGGTCTAAGACATATGTCCAGCAAGGTGATAAGGAGTACGGGAAGAATTTGTGGACGTTCGAACCCTTCGGGTTCGCCGATACAACTAGCTAATGCCCTTCCTCCAGGGATACCGTTGAAGTCTGCAAGAAGCCTCAGCTAATCCCACGCCTCTTGACTCACGGCCTATCATTTGCATGAGGAGTCCACGGCAGATCGAGTAGTCGCACTTCTGGACCTTGTCTAATGCTCACTGCCAATTTAGCCGTGATTTCTCGCCCTAAGCGTTTACCCAAATGTATTATGGGTCATAAACATGTTGGCATCATGACGATATAGGTCACTGTAGATTCGGCCATAGGATGATGCAATAAATGTTCGCTTGGGAATCCTCTCCAGTATTTCATGTAGCACCGTTCCCAGCTTTCGCAACTCTGATGCAGCTGCATCGTTCAGCAGTTCTAGGCTAGAAAGACATTGCAGCAGTAGTTTCGCCATTATGCTACCTCTTATAACCCTTGAAGAACATTATCTATCCGAAGTGATTGGCTTCCCACCTTCACTTGAGCCGGTATACGCTCAGTCCCCTCCAGGCCTTCGGCAGAAGCTAACATCTCTTGGCGATGAGCGACTGGATGATATGAGCAAAGGCCAGGTAACACTTCAAGTCATACCTCATGGCCCGGCTACCGCTCCTCCAAAAGCGTGCCAACGTGCGAATGATCAACTCTCGAAGGCGATCAAGAGTGACCCGTAAAGCTTCGCTGGCTTTGCAACCCTATCTATGCATGAGCCTTTAAAAGCAGCCGACGAACTAAAGCGCTGTGTCAAAGAACACGGTTTCGTCGGCGCCCTTGTTGATAATCACTGCAATGGTCAATACTCCGACGATCGTGGCTTTTGGCATATATTCGAGGCAGCCCAGGAACTCGACGCTCCAATATATATTCATCCGGCGTTCCCACCGACGAAATACGCAAGGTGAACTACACTGGAAGTTATTCTGATTCGATAAGATCTGCGCTTGGTGCTTACGCATGTGGTTGGCATGCTGATATACGTCTCCACGTACTTCGTCTTTTTGCGTCAGGCTTCTTCGACGCCTATCCTCGTGTATAACCATTAATCGGATATATGGGCGAGATGCTTCCATTTCAGCTCGACTATGTCATCGACTTCTCGGGTGTGTATGGGAAAAGGAAGCGTGATATAAGACGGGTCTGGGGATGAGAATATTTGGCTGACAACAAGCGCGAGAGATAGTCACACAAGTGGTGCTGGCCCACAGACATCTGAGGGTCATCCGATCGCAATCGCAGAGCTTTCAATCCAAATGGGCCCATTCACAAGTCCTTTTCTTCCTCGTACACAACCCACAGACAGGTCGCACACCATTGCACCTGTCCGATCTCTTATTAATAGAGCAAGTCCGACAATATAAGCGAGTTAGTGTTTTGTCTATACGTGGCACAAATGCGAACATCTCCGGCATTATTGGTTCCTTCTCTTCCCGCCACTAGGCTTTAGTTTCTTGCTCACTGTCGCTGACTCTGAATCATCCTTATCGTCGTGTACCACCCTTTTTCTACCTTGCTTCCCACCGCTGCGCTTTATCTTCTTACTTGCTGTCGCTGACTCTAAATCATCCTTCTCGTCGTGTACCACTTACTTCTCCTTCCTACCCTTCTATACTATATTATAAGTAGAGGTAGGCTAATCTGAAGGTACTAATTCATGATTCTCTAAGGAATTAGTAAAGCTTAGTACTTTTTAGTTACGTAGTAAATAGCTTACCTTACAGTGTGAAGCTTAGTATAGCGGGCTTCGCCTTTAAACTCGGAAAGTCTTACTATATTAAATCTAATTACGCTAGACTTAATAGCTAGCTTCCTAGCTACCTTTACATCTATCTCTCTATACCCTATATCCTATTAGTAGTAGCTTATAGTAGGTGTTATTAGTCCTAATATAGTATTATCGGTCCTAGTATACCTTTATAGTCTACCGACTATTAGTTAATAGAGGTTTAGTTATAGGATTATAATTAGAATCTGTAGTATTACCGCTATAGTCTATACTTATAAAGATAGACGGATTTTTATCGCTTAATACCTCTATTACTATTTATACTAAATATTAGAATAGCTATAACTTTATTAAACTAAGACCGAGCTCTTTAAGGCGCGCCTCTATTTATTCCTCTATAATTCTATATAAATTAATCTAGTTTATATATTTAATAGACTTAAAGATATTCTATAACTTAATATTATTAAGTGGTTTATCTTAAATGAATTATTAGTTATAAAAGAGATATAGGGGGCTAGCATCGCACACACGGCTGATTTCTTTATTATTTCGATCTCGGCTCATTAGTAAGGCAGTATGAGGCTTGCTGGGTGTTCTGATTATAGAAATAGCGGCGTGAAGTGATTCGACGAAAGCCGTGGTAAGGTCGTAGTGAATCTTAGCATTTATATCTGAGTACGGTACATGAGGGATATGTCATACTCCGCATTCTGCCCGCGGGGTTCAGGACGTGGCACGAGCCGCCCGGGGCGGGCGTTGCCGCCTGTGGGGTAGCAGTCCGCTAGTGTCCAGCCAACTGAGGTGACGTTTGCAAGTCAGATCTGTTGCTTCCAATTCAACATCGCACTACATCCTCACAATTGTGCAATCGCATCAGCTAGACTACTAGTTGAAGACTACACAACGCTTTCCATTACTCGTCGTCGTTACCAACCAATGTCGTAGTCTGAGTTAACTACAA
Organism: Lichenothelia convexa; assembly: GCA_021030975.1. Classification (NCBI taxonomy): domain Eukaryota; kingdom Fungi; phylum Ascomycota; class Dothideomycetes; order Lichenotheliales; family Lichenotheliaceae; genus Lichenothelia; species Lichenothelia convexa. The sequence goes on along the minus strand of JAGFMK010000006.1, from coordinate 188,041 downwards.
TGAACTCAAAACGCCGAAAGCTAGAGAGCTCTACAACAACCTTTGGCATGGACGGAGAGGACAGGCATAAGGGTATTTGGTCCCCTCTCACTACATGAGAGATACTAACGAGGGGTGTAGAGAATCTAGTGTCTATGTTATAGCTTGCTGGCAACTATGAAAGCTTTCAGGCCCTAAAAGCCTTCCGATTTGATAAGAACTGCGCTTCGTACTAATGTACCTCGTATCAGAGGTGGTTATTTGTACATAGGCGGGCGCACGCCCCACCAAAATTCTGCCGACCACTGTACAATTAACCCCCCTGATACGAAGTATATAGTTGGCATGCCGATACAGGTGTCTACGTACTTCGTCTTTTCACGGCAGGCTTCTTCAACGCTTCGTGTCAAAACCATTAATCGGATATATGGGCGCGATGCTTCCATTTCAGCTCGACCGTATCATCGACTTATCAGGTGTCTATGGACAACGGAAGCGTGATTTTAAGACACGTCTGGGATGAGAATATCTGGTAGACAACAAGCGGGATGATTACGCTGCCGCCGCTGCAGTGTGTGCTCCAAACTACCAAAATTGATCGAATCTGATACTCGGTCGACCACCCTTTCTCTGCTAATGAGCAAGGATTGAAGTTTATGCAGGAAATGCAAAAGAGCGGGCTGTGTCTGAGGCACAATTCGCGATGCTGGCACACAAGAATGCAGAGGCGCTGTTAGAGATACGCTTCGACTATTAACTATGTGCTATTCGAACTATTTTAATCCCGAAACACTCCATTGTTCGTTCGCTCAGGAGATCTTTCGAGGGTGTGGTGGAGTTTCCCCAACCTCGGTCACCTTGCTGTTTGCTTTTATGACGGAATGTTTTGACGGCAGGCAAAGTGCCATAAGTCGTGAGACAGTTCATTGCCCCGGGAGCTGCACTCGGAAACACACTGGAGGACTCCAAACAAGTAGATACAACACCCTTCCTGGAAGCTAACGCAGCTACAGCATGAGAATTCATCTACACTATTTTGAAAGCAACAGCTTTATGACACTGGCGACCTCCAGAGGAGTTGATTGTCGTTCTTCTTTTTGAACTCCACAGTATCACGATTTATGTCACCTTGCCTGACGGTTGAAGCACTTTTGACAGCGGCTCTCCAGATGGCTAAACGATCATCACTCACGAGAGCGAGCACCAAATCTTGCGAACTGGGTAGTTATCTTTAGAACATTCAATGTATGTCAGGTGATAGCGTTGTTTTCAAAGAGCGCCTCGTGTGACTGCTTCTGAAACTCTACTACTCGACATAACATCCTTTTTCGTCCACAATGCATTGACACTGTACTATCAAATTACTACTACCGCTTTATGAAGCTCTGCACCAGTAACTGGCCAGGTCACAGTAGCGAGCTGGTGAAGATGTCGCGATGTGCTTTGGAGCGGAGGAGTTTCCGCACAGCAACGAAGGTGGACAGTCGTGACGCAACTGCTCGTCATGCACATCAACACCTTGCTCCTCTGCTACTAGCTTGGTGTGACAGCTCACCTCACATGCTCCATTACCTGTCCCTCCTGTCCTTGATGTCCGGCTTCGCAATTGCCCTCTTGGCCTCAGTGGACATATAACAGATTGACGTTCCCAAGCCCACCTCTGGTGCTTTGCAGGAATTAGTTCGCCCTAGCCACCCAGAAGGGACAGAAGCTATCAAAGCTTTATGAATATTTTCCGTGCCTCTGTGAGCATCAGGGTTAGTTGCGGCATCAGTAGATCTCGCCCATTCTTCGCCATCCAGCGGCAATATCAAGTCTTCAGCCTGAGCCCGGTCAAGGTGAGTTCTACTTCAGTATTTACAAAGCCCAGTCGAAGCTATGAGGCTAACATGAATCCATTCCTGCCCCTTGCAGCGAACCATGGCCACCATTGCAGATCCCCAAGTCCACATGAAGGTCCCTGGTTCTACCGACACCCAGCAGTACTTCAGAACCTCCGGTGCAACAGACCCGGTTTGGGTGCATACAGACCCGTATAGCAACCGACCCAAATTCCCGAAGCTAAAAGAAGATGTCGAAGCAGATGTATGCATCATTGGCTCTGGCATCGCAGGCATTTCGACAGCGTACGAGCTGGTGTTGCGGGGGATCAACACGGTCATGATTGAGGCCCGAGATATCCTATCCGGCGAAACGAGCAGGACGAGCGGTCATTTATCCAACGCTCTTGATGATGGTTATGTTGAAATTGCCAAGAAGCATGGGGACAAAGGCGCAAAGATGGCTGCGGAGAGTCACACATGGGCTCTGGATCATGTGGGCGATGTTGCCAAGAAGCTTGGAATTGAATGCGAGTACCGGAAGCTTCCGGGCTATGAGATATCGCAGTACCCTAGAGGCGACCCGAGGCACAACGACGAGGTAAAGGAGATAAAAGAAGAAGTGGAATACGCGAGGACTCTAGGCTTGGATGTTACGTTCAAAGAAGGCTACGCGATTAGGGGCTGGGATGGCGCTGTCGACCAGCGGGACGCTGCAATATTCGCTGGGCAGGCGACCTTTCACCCGACAAAATATTTGCTCGGTATCATGAAGTGGCTTAAAGACCAACCGAACTTCCGCTGCTTTACCCATACCCGCTTGACTGATATCTCGGAGAAAAGTTCTGGCATACTCGGCATGGGTTCGAAACATGTGGAGGTCAAGACGCAAGACGGGCATACTATCAGCTGCAAAGATGCGTACGAAGCAACATGTGTGCCGCTCCAGAAATTGTCCATCATAGCGGAGGAGGAGTACAACCGAACTTACTGCATTGCAATTCGTGTCCCAAAAGGATCTATAGAAGATTGCCTATTGTATGACGAGGCCGAACAGTACAAGTATGTTCGATTCACAGCTTGCGATGACAAGGACGACTATCTGGTGATTGGAGGCTGCGATCATAAGGTTGGCCAAGAGGATCCTGATGGGCGGTTCAAGGAATTGGAAGGTGAGTGGAAAACAAAATTATGATCCTGAATAGCAATACTAACGCTAACCTTTTTCATTATAGTTTGGGTTCGTGAGCGCTTTACCCATGCGGGTAGTGTCGATTACGCATGGTCAGGCCAGATCTTTGAGCCGACCGACTACATGGCCTTTATTGGTCGCAACCCAGGCAACTCGCACATTTACATTACCACCGGTGACTCCGGAAACGGTCTCACCCACGGCGTCATTGCTAGTAGAATCATCACTGACCTGGTCACTGGTAACGACAATGCTTGGGCTGAATTATACGATCCGTCCCGCAAGATGAGCATCCTCAAATCCGCAGTTGACACGATCAAACACGACGTTCAGATAAACTTGCAATATAAGCGCTTCCTGCAATCCGACATCAAGGACATCGAGGATCTTGCTCCAGGCACTGGAGGTGTGTTGAATCCAACCTTGAAGAAGCCGGTCGCTGTGTACAAAGATGAGAATGGGAAAGTGTTGACGTTGAGCGCGCTTTGTCCGCATCTGCACGGTGTTGTCTGCTGGAATCCTGCGGAGAAGAGTTGGGATTGTCCTGTGCACGGCAGTAGGTTCAGCAAGGAGGGTATGCAGCTCATTGGCCCTGCTAAGGCAGGGTTACACCCTGAGGATGACGCTGCCAAACGGGCGCAGGAAGCGCTGGCTTCGGCTTGATGTCACGGAATACAGGGTGTCTTACTGGTCGTTCGTAATTCCAATTTGATGAAGGTGCAATGACAGTGTTGGTTCTGGGAGCCAGAGCGAATGTTACTTGTAGCTGGTGTGCAAGATGACGGGGATAGGAGACGATTAGCAATGCTTGTTAGGTGCACTGAAAAACACATCAAATTTTAATTCACCTTTTAGGTGGTCAAATGGCAATCCAAGTACGTGAACTGGACATATTTGTCGTTAAACTTTACTAGCCATTAGAGCACCAGTTCGCATGTTATGTCTGTTGACTCCGATGAATAACAGGGCACCCAGCATACCAGATTATGAGGGAAAGAATACACTACACGCGAATTTGCACAACATCAGAAATTAGGCAGCAATTGCACGCGGCCAGACTATCATCTGGTTACGGCTTGCCATGGCTTCGGGTCGATATATGGTTGATGAACAATTAGAGAACGACCCTTCTTCTGGAATGACAAAGCAGATTCGTAACACAGGCAATCCGCAACACGATATTGAGGCAACGCAGATTGTGAAATTTCGGAAGCATCAGAAGGGAAGCCTGGGCTGTCAGTGAGTGAGTCTACCTAAGGTACCTAACCTTGAACTCTCTAAATGATCTCCTTATACTGTACTTGATGGGGGGAATCTATGGACAGATGACCCGATTCTGCGGACAGATATATTACAGCGCACAAAAGCCCTCATCGCAAGCCTCTATGAGGATAGCCTAAACGTATAAACTAAGGAGGTAATACTTATTTACAATAAGTCTTACACTCTCCGCTTTGCGCTACGCGGCCTAAGTACTACTTAGCTAAAGATGTGAGGTGTTGACTACCGACGCTGGCTCCGGGTTACTACCTAGGTAGGCCTATATCTCGCAAGCAACCTATAAGCCCCTCACCCTTAATAACCTATTCAAGTAGAATATTTTATGAAGGAGGCAATACTAGCTACTATACTGCCCTATCCCTAGAAGCGTCTAGAATCTACTTCTCTATTTATTAGATGTTTGATTTATATAGTTACACCGAAATATAAATCGCTCTATCGAGGCTTGCTTAGTAAGCCAGCTGCTGACTGGGTGTTCCTATAAATCTTAGACAAATACGTCTGCCCCGCCGTATTATATCTGTCCGCAGAATTAGGTCATCTGTCCATAGATTCCCCCTACTTGATGTGCAACCAATACTTTTCAAGCCTCGGCTTTCCATTCTAGGGAATTCTTGGCACGATGACGTCAACTTAGGCACCGGCGAAAGCTTCGCTATTATCAGTAGATGTCTAGCCAAATCCTCCGCACCATGAATGCCCATGGTCACCCTCTCCTCTCAATACCACATTGAGTTTCTCATGTATAGACGGTTAGATTTGGATTGCATTGACTCGTAACGGTTTTAGCAGCCAGCATGCCCGCCGATAAACTTAGCCGCGCATATACAACTCTTCTGACACGTTCGTCCTACCTTGCAGGTGTTGAAGTCCTCGCGCACACTCTTCGAAAGCACAATTCAGCCTACCCGCTTGTCGTCTGCTACACAGACTCACTCCCTCGGTCCAGCGTTCGAGCGCTCGAACTAGAAGCCCCAAACCTTAACCTCGTCCTCAAGAAAGTCCCTGCCCTCCTCCCGAAAGAGAACATCAAAGTGCAACTGATTGCTGAACGCTTTGGCGATACATGGACAAAGTTAAGGGTGTTTGCGTTGTTCGATTACGATACAGTATGCTATCTCGACGCGGATATGATTGTGCGAAAGAACATGGATAGCATATTCGATGTTCAGCTACCTGGAAGGGACTGGATAGCTGCCAACCATGCCTGTGTCTGTAACCTGGATAAGGATCCGTGGGCGCCTGAAGAATGGAAACAGGAGAACTGCGCCTACACACAGCTTAAGCATCCCGACGCGCTCACCCACCCTACTCAGCCTACACCGGACGGCAGGCCTACCAACCACCTATTAAACTCGGGGATGTTCCTCTTTCACCCGGACGAAGAACTTTGGAAGCAGATGATGGAGTTCTTCAATTCATCTCCGAAGCTGGCGGAGTTCAAATTCCCAGATCAAGACTTCCTTGCGGAATTCTTCAGAAACAGGTGGATGAGCGTGGGTTGGCAATACAACGCTCTCAAAACGATGCGGTATTGGCACACCAATATCTGGCGAGATGACGCAGTCGTATGTCTGCATTACATAGTCGACAAGCCGTGGGCGAAGCTTATAGGAGAGGATGGTGTAGCTGGCTACCTTGGGCGCGACGGTGAGACACACAAATGGTGGTGGCAAGAGTATCAGGAGTGGGAAGAGCAGAAAGAACATAGTGGAGAAGAGGAGGTGCTCAGCATTGTACGAAATCACGTCGCGAAGCCCGCTGGAGAGGGCGAAGAGAGCGATGAAATGAAGGCTATAGGGAGCGAAGTGCAGGCATTTGCGAAGAATTAGCCGTCCGCAGATGCTTGACCAGAAGACTTACAAGAACAAGCGAAACTCTGATGGTAGTGACAAACTCACCAGTGCAAGAAGAGGTTTTGACCAGCCACAGCTCGATAAGAGAAATCAAGGCCCTGATCGCTTGGCAAGAATATTACAGGCCCATTTGCGAATGGGAGTACCGCGGAACGTCAACAGCATTATGCCGTCTTGAGGGCTGCCTTCTCAAACAGTATGTGACTGCAAGAGACGGTGGTGCTGGTTGCTAGACTGCCAGTGTGCTTCTCCTTGTCGTAGCCTTCCTACTCTTGAAAATGCCTCAGTTTTGCTCAATCAGTATCTTCAATACCCATTTCGCCATTTTATAAATGGCCTTTTCTACACCCACGCCAAGCTCTTTGATATCTTTAATACGCTTTTGGATTTCGTTCTCAACACACTTGAGTAATCTGTGTGATCTTCGGAAGTCTGCTTAAACTCATGAGGCCCCAGGATGTGATATGTTATGAACTTGCCCTGAGTAACGTGAGTTGGTCGCAAGATATGAAGGGCTGGCGTTGTACATACGACCTAGCTCCTTTCCATCTCCTAGCTTTGCAACTCGATCCATGACCTTTCAAGAGGGACTTAGCTGTTGATTGATACAAGAAGCTTTCAGGTTGAAAGCTTAGATACAGGACCAGATCTTGGAGCTTTATCGCGAGGGCTTTACTATAGCTTAATGTAGCTGGGTAAAAGGACCTGCTTTCAAGGCCGCGCTTGCTGCTATCCACTGAGGCTTAGCAGAAGTCAGAGCAGAGGGCTACCATCCAACCTGAGCAGCAAGGTCAGGAATATTGCGCAAAATCCAAAGAGTGCGGTTTTTATCCAGGTGTCCTGCATATATACGGTGATTTAATTGCATGTAACCAAATTTCGATTGGGAACACCCTTCTATATTAATTGTGTCGGCTAGCCAAGAGGTCGCGCGACTCTATAAGGCATAATTAACGATATATAAATTCTAGGAAGTAAGGATTCAACGACCCTATCAAGGGTATCTTAATTAAGTATATAAAGGGATTACTTGCTGTTTCCACCAGATCGAATCTCAACATAACAATTTAATTGAGTACTTTGAATTGTCTGTAGTAAGAGTTAAGATACCGAACTTTATCAGATTTCTTCACTACCTTAGTAGTCAAGTGTATTCAGCGAACTGCCCAGGTGGAGTGCTCTGGTTCATCGAAGTCACTTACAAGTTTGTTCGGAGGTACCCCGCAATCTCTTATTGGGCGCCAGAGGTTTTGGTTATTCTTCCCCGCAAGCCCCACATCTTTCGACTCCGCATCAATCACATAAGTTATCGTCCAGCATACCGATTGCGCTGCAAACGATCACGCTGTTGATCTTCACTGCAACTCTGTAACTTCAGCTTCTTTCCTGCGTTAACATGGTGCTCGACCGTTTGAAGCAGGTGGCTGCTCACCTTACTGGGCACGCCAGCCCTCCTCACCCATTTGATCCCCTCTCAGCAGCCGAGATTGAAAAAGCTGTAACGGTAGTACGAAACGAACACCCAGATCTCTTCTTCAACACTGTCACGCTATGGGAACCACGGAAGGCAGAGATGCTAGCATGGCTGGCCGATCCAGATCACACTACACGGCCACGCAGAGTCGCAGATATTGTTGCTATTGGAAGAGGCAGCAAGGTGTACGATGGCCTGGTAGATTTAGAAGAGGGCAAGATCGTGCAGTGGGAGTTAACCGAAGGGGTGCAGCCGCTGGTATGCTTGAACATCCCGGATTGAAGTAGCGCGTAGATCAGATGCTAATTGTATTAGATCACCATGGAGGAGCTACAGATTGTCGAAACGGTCATAAGAAAAGATCCGAAGGTGATTGAGCAGTGTGGTCTTCTAGGCATTCCCCCTGAGGACATGCACAAGGTTTACTGTGACCGTAGGTCGGCCACATCTATTCAATGAAGAAAGCTGAACCAGTCCTCAGCATGGACCATTGGGTATGACGAGCGCTTTGGCAGCGATGTTCGCCTGCAACAAGCTTTAATGTACTATCGCCCGCACATCGACGACAGCCAGGTAGGGTGTACCCAGAAACCGGTCGGCTGATACACGACTGGGCTAACGTGTATTTTGTTCAAGTATTCGTTTCCTCTTGATTTCTGTCCGGTTTTGAACTCGAATACTCACGAGGTTGTTCACATAGATATACCCGAGGTTCGACGACCGCTCAACCAAGCGCCCCCTATCAATTACCACGCCGCAGCGATTGAAGCTGAAGGCGGCTTCAGGAAAGATCTCAAGCCCATTGAAATTACTCAGCCGGAAGGTGTCTCCTTTACAGTGGATGGTCGATTGATCAGCTGGCAGAATTGGAAGGTCCATGTCGGGTTCAATCATCGTGAGGGCATCATCTTGAATAACATAACATACGAGGACAAAGGGAACGTGAGACCGATCATTTACCGGTTATCTCTGGCTGAGATGGTAGTACCGTACGGAAACCCCGAGGGTTGGCACCCTAGGAAACACGCGTTCGATCTGGGAGAGTATGGAGGTGGCTACATGACAAATAGCTTGAGCTTGGGTTGTGACTGTAAGGGAGTTATTCACTATATGGATGCAGCTTTTGTGAATCGTGCTGGAGCCAGTCAAACCATCAAGAATGCAATTTGCATACATGAGGAGGATGGTGGGATATTATTCAAACATGTAAGCTCATTTTTTACATTCACCCTTTCCCAAGCTCCACTCCCCTCCTTAGTCCTCATGGGTACTTTTCAGCTCACCCCATATGATAGACGGACTTCCGCGACAACAGCGCAACGATTACCCGCGCACGAAAACTTCTCATATCGCACACTTTCACGGCCGCTAATTATGAGTATTGTGTTTATTGGATTTTCCACCTGGACGGAACAATACAGCTCGAGGTCAAGCTCACGGGAATCTTGAACACATACGCCCTGAATCCAGGCGAGGACACCAAAGGCTGGGGTACCGAGGTATATCCTGGCGTCAATGCTCACAATCACCAGCATCTCTTTTGTCTCCGAATAGACCCGAATATTGATGGCCCAAACAACACTGTCTTCCAGGTGGATGCTAGGCGGGGACCAGGAGAAGTGGGAAGTGCAGAAAACAAGTACGGTAACGCCTTTTACGCGCACAAAACAAAGTACGAAACAGTCGAACAAGCAATTGCGGACTACGACGGCAGTACAAGTCGAACTTGGGACATGTCCAACACGAACAAGATCAACCCGTATAGTCACAATCCAGTGAGCTACAAGCTCGTTAGCAGAGAGGTACCGTCGCTGCTGCCGCGACCTGGAAGTCTTGTATGGAATCGAGCCGGATTTGCAAGGCACGCTGTGCATGTAACGCCGTGTACGTGACCCCGTCTGTCTTCCATTGGCCAAATTGACCAATGAATAGACTCCGATGATCAAATTCACCCAGCAGGGCGCCACGTCCCCCAAACCTCGGGCACTCCATCAATGGGGCTCCCTGCTTGGATCGCCGCCAACCCGACGGCTAGTATTGCCAACACCGATATTGTTCTCTGGCATACATTTGGACTCAACCATTTCCCATCTTGCGAAGATTATCCAATAATGCCTGCGGAACCAATGACGGTTCTACTTAGACCCCGGAATTTCTTCACAAAGAACGCTGCGCTGGATGTTCCGCCAAGCTTTAGTAGTTTACCGAGTCAGAAACAGGAGTCCGCAATCGGCGCGATGGTGAGGGAGGGCTTGGATAAGGTGAGCACGTTGGCCTTTGGGGCAGGTAACAAAGAGAAGGGTGGGTCCAAGGATGTTAAAGTCTGAGCCAGTCATGAAGTGCTTCGATTAAGAAGAGCTTTTCTTCTATGGAATAATGACTTGTAATGATCAGAAAGATGACAGAGTTTGGGACGATTGAATGATACATACAACCATTCAAAGTCTGATATGCCGCCGTTCAAAGATTTCATATCCAAGGATGCCTGGTTGCTCGATCGCCAGTAAGAAGGTTGTGTATCCGTGGGCTAATGCGAGTTAAACGCCGTTTGCTTAAATAGCCGCCGCCGTATTACCTTAGCGCCCGTGTACAAAAGCTGCAAAGACTGGTTGCAAAAATGGTGATAGTGCTTTACGCAGAGTTTTTCCTCTCCACAAAGATACAAGCTGAGTCTAGGACATATGGATTGGGCCTGTGGAGGTGAAGACCGTTCTGCTCGGTCATACATCACCAAGAGAACAGTGACATGATAATGCAAAGCTGTCGAAGCTGTAACATACTTTTCTTTCACCACTCCCAGAACCCGGGTTCCTGAAATCATACCGAACGTATAGTACTGCTGACTTGGTTCATACTCCAAAGTGTTCGTAGTTATACTGTATCTCTACCCTTCGACTATCATAGTGCCCCGCGGGCTCGCCTGAATCCCAGACAGTGAGTTATTTTGGGGCTCGGAACACTTCCTCGCCCCTTCTAGATCAGCTTATAGTTGAGTCACCAGCCGAGGACGTAGATCAAAGTCCTGTAACCCCTTTACCGGTGTCAAATAATACTAGAGATACGGTTGAGCAGGCGGACAGACATCCTGCGGAACAAATTGCAGGCAATTTCTTTCGCGCACTACAACCCTCTTGTCACACACACTTCGACTCCAACTCTTAACCTTTTTACACCAAGCGGCCCTCCGTCTACCAAAAATCTTCATCTCAAGGGCAACGATGTTGATGCATTCCGCCTTCTACGAGCGACCAACAAATGACTGAGCACGATGATATGACGCTCGCTCAGCGGAAACAGCTCCTCAACCAACACCAGCTGCTAACTCGACAAGCATCGTGGTCAGTCCCCCAGCATTACCGACAATCGCAGCCACAGTTCGACTCCCACCAACCGAGACGCAGTTCCACTGTAGACCACCGCAAATGTGAAGCTATGCTGGCGACGTGGCGGAGCTCAATTCGCGATAACTTCTCACGGGGACAGCCAGGAGTAGCGGAGGAGGGCCGACGTCAGGCTATGATGAACGAGTACAGACAGGTTCAGATGTCGCAGCGTCAACAGCAGATGGCGGCAAGTTATCGCGATAGCATGTTTGATGCTATGATGCGCAGGGGGGAGATGCTGGACATACACAAAAATGCGATGCGAAGGATGCAGTCAGGTGTCAACAAGAACGTTTAAACAGCGCCCACCTGATTCTGTGCAACCTTTGCCGTATGGGAACCGGACATTGTGATCTTGGAGAGAGACATGTTTCTTTGCCTTTGTATATAATGCCTCGTTCAAGATACCCTTGGTACAGTCTCGGATTTCCGATCTTTCATGGGATTTGTTTCGCATATTTCCACAATCGGAGTGAGGCAGCTAGCGTCCCATGCTACAAGTAGATCATGTACAGGCTTCATAGCGCACTCAACATCTTCCCAGGGTGTTGAACGTGAAGACCAGCGGTGCGGTCCTAATGATCTCAAAGTGCTGGAGCGCGTATCTACTATCCGAGTCACAGGATTTGGATCAAAGGATGTAGGTAAGCCAAGCTTAGAATGCGAATCCATGCACGGTAACTACTTTGCGGACTGTCTCAGTATGCCAACCTACTCCGTTCTACAGTAGTGGTCCATGCCAAATAATACTGCGCCATGGTCAATGCACTCACTGATCGACCAGACAATGCAGCAGAATGTCGCGCGGCGTTCGGGCCGGGATGAGGATGGGGAACAGCTGGGCAATACAGACAAACGGCACTTCTATTTCTGTATACGAGCATCTTCCCAATTCTCGTTTTCTTGTATTAGAGCGAGTGCTCATGGCAGCAATAATACTTCGCTTGTACAGTTGCAGTACTCGCATAGACGACTTAACCCCAGATCTGTGGGGTGCCAGATCTCTCGCTAATCTGGTACGGCCAGGGTCCCCTGTCAAGGAAATTCACCTCTCTATCCCAGCTGTAGTCCAGCGCACGTCATCCTGGCCTCCGCAGTGAGGACAGCATCTACAAAGCATCACCGTACAGAATCAAACCTTACCTCGACGCCGAGCCCGATTGAAGCGCCGTCTGCGGCATCACCAGCCTTCCCTAGACGCTCCATCGAAACCTCCACCGCCAGCACCCAGTCCCGCTTCATCACAAGATCCCTCGCATCCCGTCTCTGGAACCCAATCAACTACGCGCCTCGGGACATCCCTCTCCCCAATCTCCCTATCGACCGCGCATCTCCCATCGAAGGCGCCGCAACCCGTCTCGACGATCCGCTCCTCACCACCTCCGAGAAGCGTCGCAGCAGGCAAATCGTCCCCGGCTCCCTCATTCTAGAGAGTACCCAGAACGGCAACAATCCTGAGAACGGCAGCCGGACAAGCATCGCCCTCCCTCGGGACAGAAGGAGTATAAAAACAACCGAGAGCCCGCTTCCGAGTCCTCGTCTGTCTATCCCACCACGACCAATGGAGGCCGCGGCCAAAGCCGCAGGTGTAGAAGACGCACCGGAGCATATTTCCCAAGAGCCCCACGCAAAGGATGTAGAGCAGGGCCACGCCAACTTGCGCAATCCACCGTCGCGGGCCTCTCTGCCCGCAGACCGAAGTATAGGAATCGGCGAAGCACTACCAAACGGGGGGCATGACGAACAAGACGATGACAACGAAGAGGAATATGCATGGGGCCCATCCCACCCTTGTTTCCCCCATCCGAACCCACACGTCCCGCTCTTTTCACCGTTCTACGACACTACGAAAGTAATACGCGTAAAGCGGGACTGGATGCTTGCGGGGGATATCGCGCCGCAGTTCTCGAACCTGTATCCTGACATTCTGTCGCCCGCGCTCTCGGAGGATGCCTTCCGGGAGATTGTGAAGAAGGTAAATGCGGAGCTGATGGCCGCGTTTAGTCCCTGGACGCTGAGGGCGTGGATGGATACGCTACTGGGTGTTGCGACGCTGTGGGTGTGGGAGGATCTGGGACTGACGGGGGTGAAGTGGAGATTACGCAAATTGGAGAAATGGATCGCGGAGTGGAATAAGACGGTTGGGATGAAGGAGGGGGTGAGGATTGTGGAGTTAAGGAGGACAGGGTATATGACTGTAGGTTTTCCCACGACCAAATTCTCACTTCGACGAGTATTCGCATAGCTGATTGTTCCGGCATGTTATAGCTCGACATACAAGTCCCAGATCCGCACATTGCCTACCACCCCGTGAACTCGAGGCCGGCGACCCACAACAGCAATTTTCTGCAAGGTGATCATGATAACATGAGGTCGCCAGGGCCAGCGCAGAACTTCTTCGCCGCAACGCACATGGACGGGAACTCCTTGGGACAGGATGGTCCCGACCAACGTGCACTTACTGCTGAGGGCTAAGAGTATGTGGCGAAGAGACTAGAGCGGAGCCCAGTCTTGGTGGAAGAGATGCCGTTCGATGAGGAGGGACCAAATCGATCGAGCGACGCAAGTGGTGCAGCGGTGTCGAAGAAAGAAAGTTAAAATCTCAGAGAGTCATTTTTAACGGCTAAGAAAAAGAGTAAATAACGTTATGCTGCAAGACCTCTCTGGACAGTCCGTCGACATCACTTTTCCTATTGTTCACATTTTATAGCGATAGACCTCTAGAGAGTGTTGAGGCAATTCTTTGCTGTGAACTGCCACTGTCAAACTCTAAGAGCTTCTGGCGCTGGGGGAATAGTTTCTAGTTAGAACAGATGGCCCCCCTGAATTATTTATCCTTATAAGAAAGACTAAAAGAGTCCACAGAGAGATAGATATGTAAGACGAACGTGTTTCTTTCGAATCGCATTGAAAGCAATCTTGAACCAGGTTTACTATCATGAAATCATTTCGTCTGCGACTCGGCAGCGGGGCACAGCTCACACCGCATCACCAAACAAGCCAAACCGTATCATGGTTCGCAGGAGAAGGCTAGAGTGTCTCGGATATTGGAAGTAACCTACTGTTGTACGGTTCCACCAGCATCGCCACCGCTCTGTGACTCCCGTCCAAAGATATCGACGTTGCTTTCCGGGTTGCGGCCCATACGTCTAATGTCTCGTTATCGAAAAACTCTGCAACCCGTCACATTGTGCTCAGCTTACCTTTCTAAGCTCTTGTTTCGACCTCACTTCATCACCTGCATCACATTATCGCGTCAACTTCTATTTACCAAGGGGCCAACAGTAGAATAACAAAGAACTGGAGAGACGAGCGGTCAGTGCAAGATGTCACGGCTAGATCTGAGGTATTTGAAACATTACGATCCGGCAATCGCAGACCTGTTGTAACTCTGGGGGTCGCCCGTACCCTGATATTATTATTCGGATATACAACCTCTTTAGAGCATATGAAGTATAGAGCAAATCTCTACCATTTCAGCCCATGGTAGCCACGAGGAGTTTCCCAGCAGGTCGAAGAGTTGCCTAGACGAATCCCAGCCATGACTTCTCGCATTGACGCTCGGTATGTGCGATGTCAGGCAATTGCACCTCTTAACATTTTATACAAACCAAACTGCGACATAATATCAAGTCATGGGATGACTCTAAGAACATCAAATACGTAGACCAGATTGATTTACGTGGAGTTATGAAGGGAGAAAAGGAGGCGCGCCTTGAAGAGATTGGCATTGGTTCAGGAAGATCCCGATTATTCCAACGTTTAGCACGAGTGGTGACGGAGGCATTGAGCGATGAGAATCCGGCCATCTTCACAAGTACGGACCACGACTCCGATGCTACGGATTCTCGTTACAATCCAGCTACTGAACTTCTGTTGACAAACAATCGGGCCGACTGCAACAGTATGCAAGTCCTTGCAATGATTTGTTATCGTCGACAACTCCTGCCTCGCATCATCGCTAATAGGAAACAGCGCGTAAGGGGAAGGAAGGGACCGCAATCAACTCCAACGCAATCAACTCCAACGCAATCAACTCCAACGCAATCAACTCCAACGCAATCAACTCCAACGCAGCGACGGTCCACGAATCCCAAGGTCAAGCCCGCTATACTAAGCTTCACAGCGCAATGTAAGCTGTCCACTGCGTAACTTAAAAACACCAAGCTTTACTGATCACTCAGAGAACCATAAGGCAGTACATTCAATTCAACCTGCCTCCGCTCGTAACATGGTACAGAATGGCAAGAAGACAAAGAGGGTGCTAGATGATGATGAACATTATCCAGACCCAGCGATAGCGAGTGCGAATACGAAGCGCGGGAAGGAAGCTGTATCGACACCAACAACGAAGAAACCAATACTTCCGGAGATCTTCGCATTTGTGCGACGTTAAGACACAACACCAACCTGCTCAATCTGTCGGACATGCACTACTAGTCACAGAGCAGGTGTGTGCGATGGTGTGCGATGGTGTGCGACCTATCAGCGGGAGGTATACGAAGAAGGAGCTGAGTTGCATATGGGCCTCATTTCGATTGAAAGACTCTAGACATGAATATGTGCACATACTCCATTTCTGGGTATTCTATCGACGACATTTCTTAAGAAACTAGGATCGACTAGAGGTGTCAAGTCACCGGGAGGCCCTCAGTATATTGAAAGTTCCTAACTTCTAGTGCATTAAGATGTGTTTTTAACGTAAATATTGATTAATAATAGAATAGAAAACCTCCATTATCAAATCACTAGTAGGTCCTCCGTATAATATACGTTCTAATTTATTTTTGTAAATCTTTTAGGATATAATATATACCGCGAATGAATTAGAAATGAGTACCGTTACTATGATTGAATTATTAGGTAGGCCCCTAGCACAATAATAGATGGACTCGCTCTGCATAAATTCCTAAGTATAACTGATTTATAGAATTCTTTCGGAATCTGAATACGATCTACGAGTATCAATCACATCACCGGGACGGCCCTAGCACATTGAATAGCCCTCATCCCTTATATATTCCCGAGTAAAATTGGCGCGTTGAATATGTAGGCATTGAGTAGCCACGATTCACGGATATCACGTCGCGCCGGGAGAGCCTCCAGTACATTTTGCATAATTCACTTCTCACTCATGGAAAGGCACCTTCCCTCAACCCCCAGCCAACAGCCAATAATCCCGCCAGTTGATACCGAGGGTCGGGGAGGCTTTCGGCCTCCTGGCGACTTCCTCATTGCTAACACAAGCTGAAATATGCTTCGTAGGAGCTGAAAGAGATTTCAAAGCAGAATACATTTACTTGAGTTTACGGGCGACCCCCAAGAGCTTCGAAAAGTCTGTGCTACAACAGATTTCCCCACAAGTTCTGTCGTTTGGCGCTCGGCAACAGGGCAACAGGGACAGCATACACTGATAACCACAATAACCAAATGCATCAGAGATAACAAAAGGAGGTCACGGTGCCTCGGATATAACTACCTACTATCATACGGTCTCACCAATGCCGGCTGCTCTAAGACTCCCGCCCAGAACAGACATCGACATTGCTGTTCGTTCCGCAGCCCGTACGCCGGATTCCGTGCCCTTTCCCCATACTACGGCCAGGAGTGCCATCCGACCATCTGTCCCAACGCTAAGATTGAATCTTTATACAAAGAGAAAGCCATTCTTCTTCTCGCGCGGTATCACCGCGCATACGAGAAGTTACCAAACCCTCCGCCAGCGCCTATCCCACCGCCAGGATGTCCATGGATGCCTGGCACCTGACCTTGACTTTGACTTTGCCCAAGCCCGGGTGTCTGCGCGCCCATACCCATCTGTCCAGGCACCTGACCCTGAGGTGTCCTCGGACTCGTGTCGCTCTTCCCAGGTGTAGCTCCTGAGTGAAATTCTCCCGCATAGAGTGTTGCGCCATTGACGTTCGGTGTAGTCATTCCCGCTCCTCCCCCTCCACCGCCTTGCCCTTGTTGCCCTTGCTGTTGCTGTTGGCCCTGCTGCTGTTGTTGGTTCGAAAACCCTTGCTGCACAGCCGTCGAGCCAGCCGGTGCACCGATCGCATTGATACCCCATATTTGACCTCTGAACTCTTCTGGTATGTCCTTGTTGTCGAAGATTTTGGCCCTCATAGCCCAGAAAACAGAGCCCGTGAGCCAGCAATCGCTACCTGCGGTGTGAGGATTTCCATTTCTTGGAACGTCGAGTGCGTCTGCGAGGTCTTGAAGGCCGGACTTTGTACCGAGTGCTTGGATCAGAGAGACTGCTGCTGCCGCGTTGCCTTGGCCTGGCGAGGGTAGAGCATTGTTTGCTGGAAATTGTGGAGTCGGGTTGGAAGTAGGGTTTCCGTTGTTGAGGAGATTAGGATTCCGTGACAGGGCTAGCTTTTGGGTGTGCTTTATGAGGAACTTGACATCGTAGAGGTTCGGAAAGAAAAGCTTGACGAGCTGTCGGAACTCGGCTTCGTCATTCGGAAGAGGTTTGCACATCATGACTTTTATTAGGTAGGCGAAGTCGTAAGCAGAGTGGAAGGAAAGCCAGTTAACATTGTCGTCAAGGACCAGACCGGATGAGATGAGTAATGAGCCAAACTCTTGCGGATCGATCCCTTTTTCTGCGTGGTTGGCAAAGTTCACCCCTGCTTTCTGAAGGACCTTGATCGATTCCTCGGCGCCCATATCATCGTCTAGAGAGAATTGAAAATTGAAGGACCACGTGCAAGGGCACATTATGAGATTGTTCGAGTAGGTTTGCCGGTTCAAGGTGTTGGAGTTGTTTGCTCGTTCTGGGGGAAGCTCGCCTTCAATGGAGAACAGTGTTATACCGAGCTGGATAAGTTTGAGAAGGTCCACGTTACATCGGAGGGTTTGGTAATGATAGTCCGCTTTGTTAGAGAAGTTGCCTATCGGTCGTGCTACGATGCCTGGAAATTCCGTATCCTAAAAGACTGCCATGAGCCCCTTCGTTCCATTCTGTGAAGTGCCTCAAGCCCAGTCCTAAGCCTCCACTTACCATACTTATATATGGATACTCGTCCACCAGGCTCCTCAGCATCGCCATCTCTTGTGCCAGGTTCGACTTCCACACATCTCGTATTCTGCCTCCTCCCATGTTCTTTGCGCCTGCTCCTCCGATGCCCATCCCGCTTTGAGCCTCCTGTTGTTGCTGAAACGCTCCATGCTGGAAACCTAGCTGTGCAGCAGGATTATTCTGTATCATGCGATTCGAGTTGAGAGCATTGTTGTTGTTGCCGTAGGTCGATTGGAAGATGTTCTGGTTGTGTGCGAAGCCAGGCTGTCCGATTTGGTTGAGCGGGTTCAAGTTTGCATTGTGATGTTGGTGGTGAGAGTTCTGATGCGGTTGGTGAGGTTGATTAAGGTGCGCGAATGGATTTTGCTGTAGGTTTCCCAAGTTGTATCTACCGACAGCTGGTGGCATGGTGCTACCGGACGTCGACTGTTTGATGGAGAAGGTTTGTCATATCCATGCGTTCAGAGTACTTGAGGCTTCTGATCTTCGATAATCGATCGGGACCGGGTCGCTAGAACCGTGCGGAGTACTGAGAAAGGCAAGACAGTCACGCTGGCTGGTGGTGAGGTTTCGAAGTTGCATCCGGATGATGTACGGGATCTGCCGCCTGTGAGGCATCGCCATCACCACCCCTCCAACACAGCTTCTTTCGACGACCAGGAGCATCGACCACGTTGTTCACAGTGAGGTCGCTGAAGTGAGTGCTTACCCTTCACCGACACTAGAAATATCTCCTACACTTACATTGTAACGCTGATACACTTTCCAAGCTCCGTCGCGCGAGATGGCGCCGAGAGGCAGCTTAACGGGTTTCGACCCACGCAAAATGGCAGACGCAGCGGGCATACCACCACGGGATCCATGGGCAAGGAGGTAAGCAATCCCTAAATGAGCCCAAAACGCCTCCTCTCCTTCTGTCTACCGACCGCCCTAACGCACAATATCAGAGAAGCATGGCGGTTCACAGGACCCTTCTCACGGTGGAACCGGTTCCGAGGAGCCTTCCCCGGCTTTGGCATTGCAGCCGGCGCATTCGCTGTCTACCTGGTTTATGAAGCAATATTCGTCAAGGACAAGCATGGTCATGGAGAGCTTGGGCAGGGGAAGGATCATCATACCCTGGTGACATAGCAGGAGGTTGGAGACTGTTCAGCGCTGGTCATCTGGGGAAGGTGGCATTGAGAGCGAGGCTTGTTCGGATACCCCAGGCTTGTAACTGAAGAATCGTTGGAGGGCTGGAGGAAGTAAATATCACTTTGAAATGACCACAGGCAGTGCTGCGTCCGCAATATACACAGGCGCCAGGGGCACATTCATAATAGAATCAACGAATTAAGAATTGCTGAAGCTGCTATATTCTGCATGCACTCTCCATAAGGTTCATCATGTCGAACGAAAGAAGAACACCACGGCAAGCATCTGGGTAGGAATGCACGAACAAGTGGATGAAAGCACTGTCTAACTACCTCTACCTACTTATGCCATCGCTTTAAGATATTACACTGCCCAACTACAAGAACCCGTGCATCTTTACGTTCTTAGCGCCGGTATTGACCTTTCGAGCTTGAAACTGCGAGTTATCCATGCCTGTGCCAACCACAACTATTATTTGCCGCGCTATTGGGCGGAGAAGTATATCTAATATCTGCGAAGAAGTGCAGATCGCCCTGCCCCGGCATGCCTTGCGCAGGATGAATTTTCATGGGCGTATCCATAAGCCACTTCGTCAATAATCTATTCAAATTTCTGTCCTGGCCCGTTTGGTCCCACTTTGCAGAGTGACTGCGCCTACACATCGGCTTTATATGGAGCACCAGCCCAAGCAGGCTGCAGTGCCCAAAGCAGGTCGATTGTGTACGAAAATCTGTTCTATTAAAGTGCGAGCATGCTCATGACACATTTTGGTCCCGCCAATAGAGAGAGTCTGATGTCTCCCTTTCCCAGCATGCTGCAATACATTCCCTCCTCAGTGTCCGGCTGTACATGCTACGCAGAACTGTCCTCCTACAGTGTTAATTCTCATCCCATCTCTTGGACTCTGATCGATCTTGCGATATCCATGAGCGTCATGCTGACTTATTTACAACGCCGCCGCGATAGCCAGCAATCCACCAACCGCAGCACCCAACACAGCTTGCTCCATTCTCAAATCCATAGCTGGGGCGGAACCTGTGGCGGCCGAAGCGGCACCTGATGTGGCCGAAGAGGCAGCACCGGCGGCACCAGAGGTAATAGAAGAAGCCACTCCGCCTGCACCAGATGTGAGCGTTGACGCAGCACCGCCAGCTGCAGATGTGACCGTAGACGCAGCTCCGGCGGCACCTGATGTTACCGTGGACACAACACCGCCCGCCCCGGACGTGATGGTGGAAACAACACCCCCAGCTCCTGAGGTGACAACCGTTGCAACTGACCCAGCACCCGATGTGACGACCGTAGCGACTGACCCAGCACCTGACGTAACCGTTGACGCGACACCGGCAGCACCAGACGTAACAGTGCTGAAGGCGCCCCCAGCACCAGAAGTGACAGTGCTAAACGCGCCGGCCGCTCCAGAGGTGACTGTACTGAAAACGCCCCCAGCACCAGATGTGATTGTGCTGAGAACCCCTCCCGCTCCAGAGGTCACGACGCCGAAGACGGAGGTGATGTCGGAGGCTATTTGCGCGTAGCAGAGGGCGAAGAGGAGTGCGAGGGCTGCTAGGACGATCGTGTACCGCATGGTTGTTGGCGTAGGATGTTGAGATGCAAGACGATTTGGATCCGCCGTAGAGGAATGGCGGTGAGAGTGCTGCTGCTCGAGAGGTCCACTTCTTGAGAAGAGTACAAAGCAAGTTGCTTGGAGCACTAGGTGAGTTGGCAGTCGGTACCTTTCGATGAGTTGGTTGGTTGCTGTCTTAAGTACAAGCTGTTGTCGGGGCTATGCTGTTCTTATGTCAGCGGAGGTGAGTTTGGATTGGAGGTGGAATATGACTACAGTAGATATCGGAAAGAATAAAGGCTGCGGCCATCTTGACACGTACGTCATTGCTCCTATTTCCTCGTATTCTCTAGGTAGGTTACCCCTGGCCCCGAGTGAAGACTTCCACTTTTAGCGGAAGGCCCGTATATCATGAATTGAGTTGTGCTGCGAAAAAACACCAGATGTTAGGTAGTTGGGTAGCAAGTCGCGACAAGCACAGCCACACCGGTTTCGCCGGTTTGGACCCACAATTGGACTAATACTTCATAACTTCATAGGCTGAACGTCCTCTGACGGCCCGTACGATTGCAGTACTAAGATACCCAGCGTCGTCAGCTTCCGAGGTTTCGTCATCGCTATCATGGGGCAACGCAAGGAAAGCCAGGTACATCGAGTTGAAGCGCGTCTTTACATTACGAGTAGACACGGCAACCCATTTCCGCTCACACCAGCTGCTCAGGCAACTCCCTCCATACCCACCATCTGCAAGCTATCTTTCCACAGCCTTTCCTCTCCTTCCGGATCATAGGCCCATTTCTGATGGCCGCCATCCATCATCCCATACCCTTCCTTAACTGGCTCACTCAAGTGGCAGTCCTCCAGGTACACACCGCCTTTGCCCTCCCAACACTTCGCCACGGCCGCCCATACTGTTGTGGCAGCGCCTTGCTCCGGGCTTTTCATCCGTCTCGCCAGCTCCTTGTTTTGGGCGAAGCCTTTCATAGCATTCGGATCCATGTGGCGCTGCAGGGGCGTCGCTATGCCGCCTGGATGCAGGCTGTAGCCGTGCACTCCCCTTGAGTCGTACAGACGATCAAGTTGGTTGGCCATCCAGATGTTCGCTGTTTTACTCTGCCCATATCCAGCCCACGGGCTGTAGTCGCCCGCTTTTTGAAAATCATAGTCCCCTACGTGTACTCTAGTGTTCCGGTGGCCGGTGGATGAGACTGCCACTACCCGAGAATTGAACTCTGGAGTAGAGGACGACAACAGAGTGGGTAGAAGCAGCTGAAGCAGGAGGAAATGAGCAACGTGGTTTGTGCCAAACTGTGTTTCGAAGCCGTCCTTGGTGCGGCCCCATGGGCATGCCATGACACCGGCATTGCAGATCAGGATGTTGAGATTCTTCTCCCGGGAAAGGAACTCAGCGGCGGCCTTACGCACGGAGTCTAGAGATGACAATTCCATCTCAAGCATGTGCAATTGACCTTTCGAGCTGGGCTGCGACTCCTTGATGTCTTTCATGACTGCTTCTCCTTTGCCATGATCGCGGACCGTGATGTAGACGTTGGCGCCGGCGGCGGACATAGCGCGTGCGGTTTCCACGCCAAGTCCAGACGAGCATCCAGTGATAAGCACAGTTTTGCCGACCAGACCGTTGATCAGGTTCTCGTCCTCAATAATTCCGACTGCTGTTGGTCTGGAGTCCCCGGGACCCTCAGGGGAGTCGTGAGATGGCGTGTAACGGTTGTGTGCACTCGCCATACTGTATTTGCGCTTAATCGCTGAGGTTGGACAGGTGAGCAATTCAGAGTTTCGATGAATAGTCGATGCAGAGAAACCGGGGATTGAATAGCGTATAGAAGGAGGTACAGCTTGCCCCGCTTTCTGGATTGAATTGGGTGTTAGTCTGGGGAGTGCACGAGCTCTCAATCGCAGCATCAGACTGTGAGAGATATAGCAGGGTACGGGCTACAGGAAGGAGTATTTATCTAGTTGTCCTCGGTGCAATGTTCGCCGCGTTAAGATCGTCCGGGTTTACTTCATCGTCCGAACCCCGGATTGGTAATGACAGACGTTGATATGGTCGCAGTCACCAATTTGAGGCCCTTGCGTGGACCACTAGCTAGATATACACGAGTACTCTCTCTGACTTTCGACGACTTCTACCAAGCCTCGCTGGATAGCTGCATTCGCAGCCTTCAAAGCAGGTCGTTTTCTACCGAACTATATTAAGCTATAGTAAAACCCTTACGATAAAGAAGTATGATGTAGTCCTATATCTAAGTTTTAAAATAGAGAAGCTTTTGTATCAAAAATCTCCTCAACTCCAGACTATGAAATCTCTGAATCCCTCCTTAAAGCTTCTTAGAATAAGCGGGTGCTTAAATTATGTTATGCCTTGCACCTTAATCATCCCCACTTTTAATATAAAATAAGAAATAAGATTTACACCTATTCATAGATGTTTGTTCACTTATGCTCTTAAATTAGTTGGCTTAGAAAATATAACACAGATAGTTCACAGGCTTTTCGAAGGAGCTAGAGACTGTTCATCCGCTATAACCCTTTTTGTGTTTGGAATCAAGTGAGACGTGAGATACGCAAAAGTGTACATCACTGATTTCATCAAGTCCACCTCACTGCTAACTGACGATACCTACAATACTATGAATAGGGTGGGCGGAAGAGTGGGCCGGAGCGGGCTACGTCGATCACCTTCAGATCTAAGAGCGCTCAGTTTGATATCTCTTCGATTCAACTCCTTTCATCAAACAGTCACACCTCCCTCTATAGACGATTACGCCACTTTCGTCGGACAATAACATCCTATCTCTCTCATCAATCTGCTCTGCCCTTCACTCAGTGTCTATCGTAAGCCTATCCTTATAGAGCCTAATCAAGCTGCAAGCCTCAAAAAAGGCAAAGAACTTGGCCGCATATGCAATGCCAGCTCTTTTCATCTCATAACTAACTCATATTTACGTAGCCCAAGTCCACAACATGATTGTTAGCTGGGGGTGTATAAAGGAAAGACAAATTCGACAACTACGCAGATTTGCTCGCCTGCGTAAAGCACGAAATCACTCAGCGGATCGCAAAAATCAAGAAGATGGGCGTCACCATCCAGAAAGAAAGTTACGTTCATAAAATGGCAAAGTGGGCCACAGCGACCTTGCTCCAACAAGATCGAGCCATCCTGAACAAGCCAAGCAAAGCCGCACCCGCTACAACTCCTACGACTTCAGAAAGTCTCTCTACTCCTGGGGCAAAGAAAAACAAGGACTCCGCTCGACTCAAGGTGTGGAGCGAGATGGCAAAATCGTGGACACCGGTGACACCCTCTACCACGCGAGACCAACTGGGGAAGCACAGAAACAGGCAAGGTATCCTAATCGCTCGGACACAGCTGCTGCGCCCGCACCCAAACGATCGCAACATGATCAGAGTCTCAGGAGGTCGCCCGTACCACTTCAACCTGATCAGGATCGCCCGTACCACTGTAGTATGGTCAGAGTTTCAAGAGGGTTCACTCGTACCACTTCAGTATGATCAGAGTCTCAGGAGGTCGCTTTACCGCTTCAACATGAGCAAGGTCGCCCGTACCACTTTAGTATGGTCAAAGTTTCAGGAGGGTTCACTCGTAACACTTCAGTATGATCAGAGCATCAGGAGGTTGCCCGTACCGCTTCAACATGGTCAGAGTCTCAGGCGGTCGCCCGTACCACTAGCACAGGATTTTCACGAACAGTGGCTTACCCAAATTTTATCACTTTAGTAGTTCCGTCTGGCTCCTCTTCATCATCATTGTTAACGGGCGACCCCCACAACACTCTCATCGCGTTCCTTGCCAGGCTATATGTGTCCCAGGAGTTATGTGTCTTGCCTGGGGGGTACTTGGCATTCGTGCTTTCAGGAAGGGGTTTGCGAGAAATCTGCTGGACATTATGTACGAACCGAGAGCCACTGGATATTGTAGTCATAGGATTTTAGGTCACATTGAAAGCGTCATAGGCCTGGTGTATTCGTGACGCTGCCCACAGATGGCTACACCACAGCAAAGACGTCCCATAATGCGATTGAAACCCAAGGAAAGGGCCTAAGAAGGCATGGAAAGCGCAGCGGCACACGGGATGGTATCCATTCATGGCATCTGCTCATCGTATAAACCAAATTCTATTGCGTCAAGATGCCAGCTACATCGGGCCACATGTCCTCCTCTCTTCTGTTCCTCCACTAACTACGACCGACACATGGCTCGGTCTAGGCCGCCGCAGCGGCAACACCCACCCTCGCGACCTCTTGCCGCTCTCTCTCGAGCACATTCTCCAACACCCGCACCGGCCCAGCGCCAGCCTTCAGCTCTCTTTTCACCTCGTTCAGCCCCAACTGCTCGTCAGTCCAGAGCGGATTCTCTTCGACTTCCTTCCCCTTGGCCTCACCCACCCCGATGAAACCGCCTTCAGCCGCCCATTCACTTGTTCTCTTGATACCCAGTTGGTTCCAAACCGTGTCAATGGCTCGAACCAGATGGTCTTGATACTCCTTCATATGACCCGGTGTGGGAGTAATCCTAAGCCTCTCCTGCCCAACGGGAACGGTGGGATAGTTGATAGCTTGAACATAGATCCCGTGATCGAGAAGCAGAAGATCAGATGCATGCTTGGCGACTTCGGCGTTGCCAACAAGAACAGGTACAATGTGCGATGGATTCGGAATAACAGGTATGTCCCTTGCATTGAGGGCATCTTTTACAGCGCGAGTATGCAACTGCTGAAGACGCCTGTCGCCTTGGTACAACATCTGATAGCGGATGGCCGTCTCGGCGCCGGCCATGGTCGCTGGTGGCAGCGACGTAGTGAATATGAAGCCAGGCGCTAGGGAACGGACAGTGTCCACCATCTTAGCGCTGCCGGCAGTATAACCACCTACACATCCGTATGCTTTGCCAAGGGTGCCGGTAATGATATCAACACGGTCCATCACTGTCCCTTTCGGTCGGCCGTCGACATGAGCTTCGTAATCAAGATGCTCAGCAACTCCAGCACCGTGTGGTCCGTACATGCCAACAGCATGCACTTCATCGAGGAAAGTGATCGCTCCGTACTTGTCCGCGAGATCGCAGATCTCCTCAATCGGTCCGATGGAACCGCACATACTGTACACACTCTCGAAAGCGATGAGCTTCGGGACATCTGGAGGGAGCGACGCAAGTTTGGCTTCCAAGTCCGCAACATCGTTGTGCTTGAAAACCATCTTCTTCGCGCCGGAGTGTCGGATACCCTGGATCATAGATGCGTGATTCATGCTGTCGGAGAGGATGACGCAGTTTGGTAGCTTACTCCCCAATGTTGCGAGAGTAGCGTCGTTTGCAACATAGCAGGAAGAGAAGACAAGAGCAGCCTCCTTTGCATGTAACCTGGCGATGGTGCCTTCCAGTTCAATGGCGTGCTGATTGTGACCGGAGATATTCCTGGTGCCCCCGGCGCCCGCACCATACATATCGAGCGTCTTGTGCATCCTCTTAAGAACCTGCGGGTTGCGGCCCATACCAAGATAGTCGTTTGAACACCAAACCGTCACACGTTGCTCGCGGTCAGCCATGTGTGCACGGGGAAATTCTTGAGCCAAGCGATTGATGTTGTTGAAGTAGCGGTACGACTTGTCCTTGTGTTTCTTCTCCAGTTCCTTCTCATAGAAGCCATTGTAATC
Organism: Lichenothelia convexa; assembly: GCA_021030975.1. NCBI lineage: Eukaryota > Fungi > Ascomycota > Dothideomycetes > Lichenotheliales > Lichenotheliaceae > Lichenothelia > Lichenothelia convexa. The sequence goes on along the minus strand of JAGFMK010000006.1, from coordinate 161,637 downwards.
GAACTTAGAAACGTTTGGCGCTGGTGGGGGCGCCGATGGATGCACCTTATCAGCCGAAGAAACGGCCGTGGGCTTCATCGCTTGAGGGTACTGCGCTATGTGGTACATGTCAGCTGGAGCGCCAAAATGCCAATGCTGATGGGATGAAAGTCAGAGGCACGTATTGGCATTACGCTGACATACCTAGATCATGGCGTAAGGAATTGACATCCACAGCTTGAGCCTCCCTGGCTCTGGTCGTGTGCAATTTCGCCCTGCTATTGTATGCTCTGACCCCTCCATAGACGCCGCCAAGCAAGGCGTTCTTGGCTTTGGCACTCTGCACTGCCATGGCTTTACCCATAACCGGGCAGCGTCTAGCGAAGACTTGAAGATTGGACATGCTGCTGCCGCCGGGCGAGGCATTGTGGGTCGTAGCGGTCGAAAGAGAGCGCAGGGTGGCGGGAGAAGTTTTCTTCAGAAACGGGCACATTGAGCGCGATTGACGAAGTAAGGACTCCATGTTGGGCGATCTTTTTGCTAGCAAACTGAGATTGATTGCTAGTGATATGTATGGAAACTGCGGCGGAAAGTCAGGAGGGAAATAATGGATGGAAGCTTTGGAAGATGAGATGTTGGCTGTACGGCGGTAAGCCGGGGCTGAGACCTGTCTAGAAATGGAATGTCAGCGAGGTGAGATTTGTGTTAGCTATGATTGGCTGAAGATGCATATGCGGATCGCCGGTTCAGACGATCATGCGGTAATATTCCGTAGGAAGATCCGCCAACGTCATGCCAGAAATCAGAAATAACGTGCCGGAGGGTGTTTTTGGAATCGAGGGGGTTATGGAATCGCTGCTTGCCTAAACAGTAATAAGAGGCCAGCATCATTGTGTGCATTTAGTAAGCCAGATGCCTTTAACCCCCTCGATTCCAAACACCCTCCGGCACGTTAATTTGTATCTCGCCGTATCCCTTTGCTCGTATAGGTAGGGACTTTCAATTACGCCTGAGCAGTATTACTCCCGACGGAGACTACTATATCAAGTCGCCACTGCTGAAACCAAGCCTTGAGTAATGCTGGAGGTCTCGCCAAACTGTCGCTATCCGATGCACCGTGCTGAGTCAACACGACGGATCTCCTTAACTAATCGCTGTCCCCGTTCATGTGCCAATGTGCCAACGCTCTAGCAATGCAGCAATGTCTGGAACAAGCAGCAAGCTACAATCATAGGGTATCTCTAAACTACAGCACCAAAGCAAAGCCACCTTATTTGCATCAACACGCCTGAGAACTCCTTATGTTCTTTGTACTAGAATACAACCACAGTGCTAGTTCCCGCGACCATAAATGCAGTCACAGGGACATGAGAGCACTGGAAGATTATGGCTTCGCTTCTCCCAAAGGCAGCGTTTCTCTCATAGCTTTTGGAGCCGTGGGAGCCTCCGGAGGCGGCGCACTTGGTAAGGGCATGAGTTTTGTATTCCCGAGTTGCGCTGGTGCGGTTGAGCCAGGAGGGGTATGCACTGCGTCCCCAGAGTTAGCTTGTGATATTTGCTGCGCAAGATGACGGCGTTAAGCTCGCCCTGTAGACAAAGTACTCACCAGTCCAACCCGCTCGTGGCATGGGTGCAGCCGGTAGGGGCATGGTGTTAGGTGCTGTCGAGGCTGGAAGGTTCATTCTTGCCTGACTCTCTCTCATCTGCGCTTGCTGCTTTGCAAGCATTAGAGCATGATAAGCGGCTGGATCTCGTTTGCGAAGCTTTTCGTGCTCAATTAGGGTGGCCACCTCCTTTTGCTCCTCGGCGTCAAGAGTTTCACCATCGTCATCGGCAAGAAGCGTTTCTGTCGTTGAAATAGAGCGAATGTAAGTAGCAGATGGAGATTCCAAGATCTTATCAAGCACCATGGAATCCATCCCTTGATAGGGTGTGAGGTCCTCTTGCGGGACCTCTTTCGGTTCGAACAGGAAGTCTGAAGTCTTGCTGGCAGCCCTCGTTGGGTTCTTCCTATCAACCACCCGGGAGGCCAACTGCGTCTTGAACACTGCTTTGTTACGGATGGGCTCCTCGACCGTACCTCCAGTGAAGAACCGGTAGACAAAGACTGGTTTCTCTTGCCCAATTCGATACGACCTTCCGATGGCCTGCTCCTCCCAAGTCGGGTTGAAATTGAAATCCGTTATGATGACTCGGCTTGCACCAGGTAGATTGAAACCGAGCCCGCCAGCGCGAGTTGAAATAAGGAACACGTCGTATACTCCAGCATTGAACTCCTTGGCCATGTTTTGACGGTCTGACATCTTAGTACTACCATCGAGGCGGACAAATCTTCTATTGTTCTTCTTCAAAATTCTCTCGAGATAGTTTAGAGTGGGAATACTGTGAGAGAATATCAGAACCCTGTCCCCAACCAGTCGCGAGTGGCGAAGAACTCTCATAATCAGGCGCATTTTGTTTGAGTGTTCTGTAGCATTGATGTCTTTCTGCAAGTCCGTGAGTAAGGCTTGCTGTTCTTTGATCATGCTGTCGGGCACTCCAAGCTTAGAAACATCCACATCGTCCGGCAGGACAGCTTGAAGCATATCAGGTGATTCTTGCGGTCCCGGAGAGCCTGTAGCTTGAACCCCGTCTCCCTGGATACTAACGGTTTGCATCGATTGCATGTCGTCTGCTGCGCTAGTAGACTTCTGCGCCGCTACAGCATTCGCCCTCTCAGTCAATTTGTTGAAGAAACAAGAGGGGTGGTTACAGAGCATTTGGAGAATCGCCAGCCAATGCCACAATCTTGCGTTTGAAACATCATTGTTCGTACCACTCAGAACTGCGCGGACATACAACTTGTAGGCCTCCTCTTGAATCCGAGTCAGCGTCACCTTTATGACGAACTCAATTTTTGGCTTCAGATTGCCTTTCAACACAGTGATGTCGGCGCGGTTTATTTTAGGCTCAATATCATTCTTTAGCACTTGCAGCATCTTCAGACCTTTGCGCTGCTGGTACCGCGTACTGTCTTCATAGCCACCCCCCTCGATTGGTCGTTGGTATTTGTCCTTGAATTCGGCGAGAGTTCCCAAATATCCCGGAGCAACCCAGTCAATCATTGCGTAGTATTCTTGTAAATTGTTGGCTAAGGGAGATCCAGTCAGGGCGATGCGACTACGAGACGTAAATCTTCCAGCTGCGCCTGCCAAACCAGATTCAATATTGCGCAGAACATGAGCCTCGTCCGCCACTATAATATTCGGACCCTCTAGCAGTTGTTCGAGAATCTTCCCATGCTCCTCCCCGCTAAGTAGGCTGGGGTTCTTGGCGGTTGATTTGTTCAAAACCAACATACGAAACATGTTATAGCCGAGAACTAACACGCCACCCTTTTTGTACCACATTTTTATCTCCTGTAACCGATCATTGAGAGGCATTTGCGAGTAGACAACTCTAATGTCGCCAATGTTTGCCTCTTTGGGAGAGGGCCTCCACATATATAGCTCATCTCTCCAATTTTCTATCAACGAAGGGGGGCAGAGCACCAAATAACGAGGAAAACGCAGTCTGGGCGGAATTTGTTGTGAGACTTTTGGATTCGCGGAATGGGCCGCCTCAGAAACAGTTACAAGCAGGCCAATGCTGAAATCACAAGTTAGTACTTTCTTCATACTCAAACTTGGTAAGGCTAATCCGCTTACGCTTGCATCGTCTTGCCTAGTCCCATAGCGTGTGAAAGTAGACAGCCTTGCATATCGCCCTGATCGGCAGTAACAATTTCTCGCCACATGAAGCGTATGCCATCCACCTGGTGTGGCTTAACCCTAGCGCCGATGTGCGGGTTAAGGTAGATAAAGTCCTGGTCGTCCAGCTTCCCACTATTGATGATGATATTCGCTGGGTCGTCTACGAGAGCAGATCCGGTACCCTGGAGTTGCGCTTTCATCCGTTGCTCTCGGATCTCTCCATCGCGCTGCCGTTCGTGAGCCTTAGCGCGCAGGTCGATTGCAGCTGCACTTCGTATCACTGCCCGTTTGCGTTTCTTGGTAGGTGTTTCACCCGGCAGAAGAGCCTCGTCGAAATCCGAACCAAGAGATGGAGAGCGTGGTGTGTCCAAGACACTACTGTATCCTGCAAGTTGCGGAGGTGAAGAAGATATGCTGAAGGCTGGCGTAATAGGGAAGCTGGTAAAGTTCAGTTAGAAGTTCCAGACTGTCCCGTGCTCATACTCACCTAGCTTCATTTTCAAATTTCATCACCTTCGAAGGTGTAACAGGAAGACTGTCAAAACGCCTGCCTAGAGTTAGTGCTTCGTTCATTCCATGCGTTTGCCAAACAAACCTCTGAAAAGTCGATTGCTTGAACAGCAAGCGCAGGTACTCGTAGAAGACTGGTAAATCTCCCTCCTTGGTGTTGATATTACTTTGAAGGCAGCGCTTCAAGAGATCCGGCTGCAGGTCTGCGTTCAGCAAGGACGGATCGCATTCGTACCAACAAAGAAACAGTCTCGTCAGAGCTGCGACTTGTCTATGAGTCTCTTCATCGGCGCCGGCGATCCGGCGTGATGATTTTCGCAACGCCCCTAGACCCCTCAAAATTTCGTCTGCAAAGTAATTAAAAACAGTATCAGAAACTCTCTCGGCGAGCGCATTCCTGAGCTGGGCTTCCATATGGTAGATTAATTTTGAGATGATGCGCTTTCGGTCTTTGCGCTCCATCAGTTGTTCCCATACCCAGTCTTCAATCTCACTTGGGGTGGCTTCTTCCGGTTGAGCACCAAAGTGGAAAGCATTGACTCTATTGCTACCTGTGATTTGGAAAAGATCGTCGTCAGGGGAAGGCGCATCGGATGACAACAATGTTAAATCGATGATCTCGGTTGCTTCTTGCGGAGGGGATGTCTCCTCGTTCGATAGGTCTATCTCATTTAGCGGTTCATGAGGACCAGAGGGTAGCTCAAGTTCGTCTTCATCTCGATGCTTCTCCATCCTGGGCGTTGCTTGAGCGTCAATCATATCATTGTCATCCATCGCAGCTCCACTTGCTACATCGTTCTGCGGGACATCTGAGTCGACCGCAGTATCATCGCTAGAGTTCACTGCTTGATCCGTTTGAGGCCATGCACTGGGGCCGTTCCTGTCAAGGAAGTCGTCCAAAGGTACAATATCCTCCTCAGAGTCACTACTGAGAACTTCTCCGTCGTCATCACTCGTGCTGGGAAGTAAGGCTTTAGGTTTCGATCGTGGTTTTGCCGCCATTGGTGGCGGGGCTTGCCGCATCTGCCAAACTGAGATCTTCCATTTTTGGTCTTCCCGCTCGAATATGCTTAGTTCCATCATACTGCATTGCTTGCGTAGATCTTTCTCTCGTGTCCAGACCTCGTTTGCTAGCTCAGTCCTAATCTTTGCTAGACGTGTGTTCATCCTTTCCGCAGTTTGTCTCGCTTCGTTAACCAGCAGTGCATGTTTGCGGCTGTCCTTTGCTTTCTTCCATACGGACGATGCCTTCAATTCTCGCATGGGAAGTTTTCGCTCTTTCCATCGTTGCACCAAGCTTTCTATTTCTTCGTCGACAATCTTGTGAACGTCTTCTTTGGTGAGTGGCTGGCCTCTCCTTCTGGCTTTTTCGGATTTCTCGGCTGCCTCGGCTTGCATTTCCTGCATCAGGCCTTCGCTGGCGTCATCTCCTGAATTGGATTCGCCGTAAATCGGAAGGACGTCGTCTTCTTTCATGTTCTTCCATTTCTGTAGGAAGTCCCAATCGTGTATGTTGTCCTCGCCATCTGGGATATCCGTGCCAACCATAAGGCCATCCTCTCTTGTAGTTTCGATGTCACCATCGATATGAGTGAAGGCAAGTACTGAGCGAGCCTGGTTTCCTTTGATGATGTGTTCCGGGTAAGGCTCTATGACGGTCGCCAGTCGGCCCCTCCTGCTCAGTGTAGCAGTACGTGGCCGGTAGAGGAGATAGTTCAGGCGAGACAAGACATATTGTCGACGTCCTTCTGATATGGCCCCTTCCGTATTGAACACAAAGTTATCTTCCTCTTGGTCAGCTCCAGCAGGTGTTTCATAGTGCGCAGAATTATCGATCCGTTGACCCAAACGAGCTTGGCTGAAGAAGAGCTCATCGACGCCGAGCTTAGTTTGACCAAGGTAGCCATTACGATGCTCCGCGTTGGTGAGAATATTCTGGCTAGCTTCCGTGGTGCCAGTGACTTCCGCTTTCTCATGCACTGCAGACTGCTCGTCTACTAAAGCTGGAGCAACCTTGCGACGTTTCCTGCCTGATGCATCTTCTATCAGTTCTTCTCTAGGCCGAGTTCTTGCCTCACGCAAGGGGTTGGTTGCCGTCTCCATCGTGGTAGTTACCGGTTCTTGCTGTACCTGAACATGTTCTGCAACTGGTTCTGCGAGCAGCAGAGAACGTGGAAGATCCCTTTGGAGCGAAGTAGCTGGAGATTGGTACCCACTCTGTTGAGGCATAGACTGTGCAGGACTGAAGGATCCGACATAGCTGGGTATTGTTAGACTCCTTTGAGTAGTTAATGGCGCATGAGCCTTGTATTTGAGTGACTGTCCGCGAAGCTTGGCTATAATCCACATAACGCCAGAACGCTGTCCGATTGACTTGATGCTGAGATCATCCTTTAACACTTCATTGGTGATATCGGTCAGAAGAGTAGCCCCGCTGATGTCGTTGTCCCTGACTTTTCGCTCTAGTTCTCGTGGCTCCGGAAGTTTCGTATACGGCCTGCCCTCAGTCAATCTTTCCGGATGTGTGCAGAGGTTCTCAACCACATCGTCAACGTCCCAGTCCCATGGATCCATGAACTCCATGCTTCTTGTCGGTCTGCTAAGATATCCAGTTGCTGGTGGCTGTTTTGATGGGGTGTCAGAGACGCGTGAAAACTTCCGACTGAATGGAAGGCTGCTTCATGCTCAGAACGCGTGCCTATCATCCCCACTATGCTAGGTGAAAGGTATGGTTATTTTGTGAGGACCGATCTTCAGGCGCAGCATGTACAGATAGAATGGTAGCGCGGACGAACTGGGGATTACAAACAGATATGATGTTGTATGTGAGTGCAGATTGATCACTGTTGCATCGCTTAACGCAAGGCAAGTAAGGTCAGGTAGGAATGGATGTGTATGCCATGCAGAATCGCAAGAAAGCATAACAATTCTGGAAACGACTGGACCACGTCCGAATTAGGACACCCTTGATTGTTCAAGACGCGGATAAGATTAGAGAGAGAGAGAAAGTGAAACGTATCTGGCACTCCGCGCGACGAGGTAGAAGTCCAGTAAGTTACCTAGGCAAGTAACCTTGGTAGGTATCAACAAGCTTATCGATAGCGCGCACAAACCCCGAGGCCTCGAGGTGTCGTAGGCATCAGACTCAGGCCGCAAAAGTTCATTTCTCAGACCACATTGTCTGATGAAATGTCCATTGATCATGCACTCAATCCCAACACTGAGTTGTGCGTGAAGCAAGAGAGTCATCGGGTCAATTTACAATGGCAACTTCGATTTATCCTTCCTACCCTCCCTCTCTTTCAGAGGAACAACAGCAATATCTTCTCAGCGAAGTCAAGGACTGGTCAATAGCTCATGGTCTCGCAGTGAGACCGTCACCGTCGTTTGTGTCAATTGAGCAAGACCCTTCAGGAGTACTTGCCAACACCGCCCCGGTGACTCTATTTCCCAGTCTCTTCCCACGAGGATGCTTTGAGAAGGCCGTGGCAGTTCAACAAGCGTACAATGAACTCTATTCTGCGATTGCTAGGGATGAGGACTGGTTAGGCGGCATTGTCCAAGAGTATGACCATAGTTTTCTTTTGACTCCTGAAAGCCTCGCACACATGTTCGAACATTCTACTCATACCTCCCCCGAGCCTTCACAACCGGGGCAGAGATCGTAGTTATGAAGAGGGCGCTGCGTGTAGACGTTCTACATCGGGCTTCGGCTTGCTGTTGATGAGCCCCTCCAAGCCAAAGTTTTGAAACACAAACTACGACTGACGGGCTTTAGTCTTATCGGGATCGATGACTTTATCGGCCATCTATGGAGCGTGCATGAAGCAGTTAGGAAAGAGGGTTATGTCCAAGTATGTGTTACCGACAATAGCTTCCTTCCATATGCCCGTCTCATTTTGACATAGTGAAGGATCTGTCCCTTGGCCTGTTTCGTTCTGACTACATGATCCACGTTGATCCTTCAGAAGCAGTCGCAGGTCCAGATATCAAACAAGTTGAATTCAACACGATAGCCTCCTCGTTTGCTGGCTTGTCTTCGCGCGTATCGGAATTACACAAGTATCTGATGTCCGTCGATGCCTATCCCGGAAGTACGAGGGAACTCATCAAACCGTCCGCCTTGCCGGACAACAAATCAATTCAATCACTGGCTGCTGGCCTGGCAGCGGCCCATAAAGCGTACGATAAATCAAAAGAATCACTCCCATTATGCGTTCTATTCATCGTCCAAGAAGCAGAGCGAAACATTTTTGACCAGAGACATCTCGAATATGCTTTGCGCTCAAATCATAGCATACGATCCTTCCGACTTCCGTTCCAAAAAGTGCTGTTGCATACAAAATTGGCCAATACTCGTACACTCATATACACGCCGCCTCACACACCTGATGCCCCGTACGAAGTCACAACGGTTTACTTTCGAGCCGGCTACTCTCCTTCGGACTTTCCGACTTTGAACGAGTGGGACGCACGACTGCTGCTCGAACGCAGCGCAGCAATCAAGTGTCCAAGCATTCTAACTCACCTTGCCGGCACGAAAAAGGTCCAGCAAATCCTCGCTACACCCAACTCTCCGCACCTTGAACGCTTCTTGCCCGACAAAGACAAAGCCGCCAGAGTACTGAAGACCTTCGCCCCTATCTATCCCCTTGACGACAGTGAAGCCGGCCGAGAAGCCCGAAAACTCGCCACCAACCCTGAAACCGCGACGAAATATGTCCTCAAACCGCAACGCGAAGGCGGAGGCAACAATATCTACCGTCAAGCTATTCCGCCATTCCTCAATAGCATTCCGAAATCGCACTGGCCCGCTTACATCCTTATGGAAATGATCGAGCCTCCAGCCCTGGACAATGTTATCCTCCGCAATGGTGAGGTTCAGCAAGGGCGCGTGATCGGTGAGCTCGGCATCTTTGGTGTCTGCTTGTGGAGAAATGGCAATGGGACCGGGGCAGAGGGTAAAGGTCAGATATTGGAGAACTGGGAAGCTGGGTATCTACTTCGGACGAAGGGCAATCAGAGTGAAGAAGGGGGTGTAGCCGCTGGGTTCGGAGCAATGGACAGCTGTTGTCTTGTAGACATCTGAAAAGATTCACGCACGGTTAGGCCAGTAACAGTATCACGCAGCTTGCAGACAACGCCACACAATACGGCACTGGAGACAATTGGGGTCGTGAATGAGGACATTGGGGAAGTCGCTACTGAAACTGTTCTCCTTGACCATGTGGACGACTAGGAGGCCAGTAACAGTATTACGCAGCTCAGCTAGCATTGTTTCAGCAGCCACTTCCTCAGTGTCCTCATTTACGACCCCATTGTCCCCAGTGCCGTATTGTGTGGCGGTGTCTGCAAGCTGTGAAGTGGTGTCGTTGCCTTCTTGGTTGTCCGCAGGGTCAATGAAAACAATTCCAGCGACTTTCCCCAATGTCCTCATTCATGACCCCATTGTCTTCTGCACCATACTGCTTGCCGTTGTCCGTGGAATCCGCGACGTCGTGGCCTCCCTCAGTGCTGTCCGGAGCACCGTATATCTCGCTCTTCTTATATCAGGATCATTGTGGTGACGATTATATGGATCAAAATGTGTGGAAGATAAAATGGCGTGCCGGTGTATTATATACTAAAGCAATTAGTACCCACTGCCCAACACTTACATTACTTTTAATTTTGACGAGTGGATGAAATGTGACAACATTTATTTGACGCTGCCAATTGTGGCATATGCTAGCTGCACGTGTAATCGCGGGAAAACAATTCTGAACCGTGCTATGTAGGCTCTGGAGGTCCCCCGAGACGTGGACATTCGCTGTAAAACTTTTAAGGCCGAGGGCTCGTGCAAAATTTCACGGCTAGGTTTTGTGCAGGCGAGTCTTCGCGCTGCAGGCCTCTGGGGACCTCCTCGTCGCTAAACAGGCTGAAACAGGCGCTTACAATGGTGCATGCTTTGTATGCTCGAGGATTCTATTGTAGGAGGTCACTACTTCAGTGAACGGGCGACCGCCAGAGCTAGAAGATGTGTGAGATCATTTCCGCTTCTGGTGGACCGAGATATAAAGAGTGCGGATCCTTTCCATGGTTTCAGGTAAATGCAACCGTTTTCTAATGGTATCGCGTCGAATGCGGTTGGGAACGGGTTGGTCCAGTGCAACATGTTCGCAGACATTATTCACGGAGTGGCGATATAATCTAGGCTCCACGGGTGGTGCAGAAAGTCACGGTTGCGCACTGTGACAGAATATATGGGATTTTGGGCCTTGGCTAATCTCTAATCTCAGGCTCTGGGGGTCCCCCGTACACTCAAGCAACAACCCTACGCAATAAGACTTCTTCTTTAGAATATAAAAAGTACACACCGATTCCAACAAACGTGTTTCAGCCTGATTGCGACGTGGAGGTCCCCAGCACCTCGAAGAGTCGCCTCGCCTTGACTTATCGCACCAAGCCTTGCTCCTTGCTTTTCACAACGAGGGGGAAGGTCTAAGTTCATTTCTGCCTCTTAGCAAGGCCTCGGGCTGCGTATAAGCTGGTTTTCCACCTTCGCTTTCTTATATGGCGATATTACCCAGATATCTGCGAACCGCCTGGCATGGTAGAATTCGCACATGGACCGCTTCGAGGTCACAAGTAGCGTCATATCCATTGCAACAACGATATGCGCAATGTCGAATTGTGTTCCACGAGCTTTTATCGTCCTTCGTCTGAACCAACCAGGTTGGCTTTCGATGACATCTGCACCGCGCCCTTCGCTACGCGGACCTCTCTTATCAATGTAAATAGGTAGTGAAAATGAGCCATCGGCGGTAGTTATGAATATGGCGGGCAAATTGATCGCCTCGACCGCATGAAGTTGCCTTGGCAACATTGGGGTGTTATCCGGCTTCAATCCTGTATCAACGAAGATCGGGACGGCGGTGCAAATCTGCGATATTATCAGCTAGATGTTATCAGCTGTCATCGAAAGGTTATTTCCACCTACGATTGGGACTTGATGTAAGTAGTTACACAAGGTTTGCAGTATCTCTCTTGTGACGGCTGAGACGATATCCTCGACGATCGCCTGCCTTGAAATCTGGTTGCCTTTTGACACCGCCGGCCTCCTGTTCCATGATAGCAGCTGACGATTGCGTCCTACAAGGTACCTAGTGGCGGAATGGGCTCTTGTGATGCTCTCATACCAAGATTTGGCTACTGGCAGGCAAGCCATCACAAGTCGTGGCACACACTGTCTGCAATGCGATGAAAGTACTGACGGTCGCCTCGTAACACAATGCAGATAGATGGCAGACAAACTCGTTAATACATTGTTCTGGGTCAGGACAGTTTAAGTCTGTATCGTTGTAAACATACGGGCGTCCGCCAGAGACTGTGCTTGTATCCTGATGGATGGATAAGTGTCCCAGTAATAATTACGCTTGCCTGCCGGCTGCACCGTGAGATCACCTTCTTGAACTCTGGTACGGTGTTGAAATACGACCGGCTTCCCCCGCTTGTAGCGGTCGAGCACGATAGTACACATCAGTGTACAGATGACAGCATACTTCTCACTATCCGTCTCCGCTGCTGCAAATTTCTTCAACCATTCACTGATGGAAGCGGTGGTGAGATAAGGGTGAAGCTCCGAGTTCCGTTTGAAAATCTCATCGAAGTGATCGATAATATCGTTGTCGATGAAAGTGGTTTGGCAAAAGAAGCAAGTAAGGCCTTCGATGTGTTCATCCGGGCATCCTGGGTGCGGTCTTTCGCCGCTATGTCCAAGAGTGTCGTATACCTCATCCATTCTCAGTTCTCTTGAATACGAACCCGGAACTGTTTCGATCACCCACTTTACCCCAATGAATGGTGAAGGATGGCCCCAGTTAACCACCTGATTGTCGGCAATGTGCCGTCCCCATACAAACGAAATACTTGAATCGAGGAACCCATATTCCTCTACTGTCCGCGACATCTCGTTCTCTCTACCAAGCTGTTTTTTAAGACCTGTAGGTGTAGTTTCCTCTTCGTCGCTACTGTTTCCAGCTGCCAGCGACTCATAGGGAGCGGAAGACTTAGCAAAAGCGGAGCGGCGTTGTTGTTGCCATGCTGAAGCGCATCTGCTTTCATATTAGTCTAGCTCCATGTGCACTGTGACCATCAAACCTACCGCCTCCTTGTTCCACAATTTGTGTCAAGCCCCGTTCGATAGCTGCACGCGCAGTCTTAAAAGCCAAGTTCTTTCTATCGCCAACGTTGAGCTTTGGAATCTTGCCCTTGTCGTAAAGATCTCGGGCGGCGGTTTTGTATGTAGGCATTGCAAATAGTCACGGCTAGATTTCGTCAAGGTGAGGATTTTCAACCCTATGGGGTCCTCCTCGAGGCTACCGCAGGGTGGAACGGGGTGTTAAACATTGGCGTATGCTTTGTGTGCTTGAAAGAGATTTTTATATGTGAGAGGTTATTTTTTCAGTATACGGGTGACCTCCAAGGCTAGTAAGTAGGTCTGAGATAACAGTTGGCCCGGAACTCTGTAGTTATTATATTCTCAAAGGGAATAATATCGTAAAAGGTGATTAGGTTAGTATACGGGCGGACCCTAGAGCTTGAATGGCCCGAGGTAACAGGTGCTCCACGAACTCATAGTAAGTAAGAGGTGACTCTAGGTCTCATCAAATCACAAGCTCGCGAATTATTATTGACAAGACACAACGATTTAAAAGTCTGCTAATCCTCAGGTCTAACATAGTCAAGTACTTTTTCCTACATACAGACAATCAACCCATCTAGCACTCATCGGCACCATTATACAGACAATGTCAGTAGAGTCTTTGAAACCTTGCCGCTCGCCCTTCGTATACTTGGCAGAACCGAAGTGCTTCATCATCGCGCTGACAGCGTGCCAGCTGCAATATTGAGGCTCTGAATAGGGCAAGCACTGGACGGAGAAGGCGCTGGTCAAGCCAGCGCTCTGATCAGCTAGAATAAGAGCTGGATCAGGTATTCCCTTGTAAATCTTATCTCTCAGCTCTTCCGCAAAGAATATATATAATCGAGAGTCCTCCTCCGGACACCAGGAAACGGCGACAGGTATCGTACTATTGGTGTTCGTTGCTCCAACCGCATTTATTAGTGGTAATCCATGCTGGTTAGTTCGAAAGGTAGCGTCGATATAGAGCAGTGAATCGGAAGCAGACCGCTGGATGTACCGTAAGATTTCGTTGTCCCAGAAGAAGATTTGAATCAGCCTTCGTTCGTCAGTGTCTTCAGCGTCGAGCGTCCGTAGGCGATACCTCCATCCAGCGTCGTCGAGAAGGCGAATTAGGGCTCGAGCAGTCAGTTCGTCGGACGTATTTTTTTAAGGGGCCGATTGATGATATTGTAGTATTCCTTTCGATCAAGATCTAATGGATTTCCAGCTGCTGCGAGCATCGAATGAGGCTGGTGGTTTGTTACTTTACCTTCTCTGAATTTGCGAGCATTGACAGCTAGATCGGCGTATTCAGGAAGCGCCTTACGATACCTGTCGACGGAGGCGAAGGTATTGATGGTGATGGGAACATAGATGCGTTAGAGGTTGCCGATAACGATCGAGCTTTTCCTCCGCTCCACCTCTTCCTTTGCTACAGGTGGGCCTTGATAGTTCTTCCTGCCCCAGACGAAGTACCAGATAGCTGACACGAGCGTACCACCAACAAAGACAGCAGAAGCATAATTCATGCCGGATGCTGGCACGGGAAGATATGACGGCATGGAGAAGAGAGGTGTGACCAGGAGAGTCCAAGCTATAGACACTGTTAGTGCAATCCAACGACCTTTCTCTGTTGTTAGACTCACCAATTGCAACAACGTTGCAAAAGATACCAAAAGCTCCGAAGTCGTACACTCCATTCTTGAGAGCTTTTCGCCCTCCCAGAAGCGAGACAACGATCGGCATCGCGTATGCTATTGTCAAAAAGATGACGCCGGCACCACCGAAACCGTTGAAGGCAGCTGTTGAACCGAAGTAAATCAATCCAAGCAAAATCTCGCACACCATGCACAGCATCATCGCATTGAGTGGGACATCCAGTTTGGTGTTGACCTTCTTCCACAATTGATAACCCGGAATGGCGCCATCACGTGCGAAAGCCCATACGCATCGTGACGAGGCGGTCGTACATCCGACACCGCAGAGAATGCCAAGGACGATAATCGGAATGGTGAGAGCGAAAGCGCCACCCTGATTGCCGACAGCTTGGGATACGATATAAGGGAATGGCTGAGCGAGTACGATGAGGGCTTCGATCGGAGGAAGGATAAAGCAGAGGGGGACCAAGAAGATGAAGCCACAAATCATGTTTAGGACAACCGTTGCGACCATGGCTTTCGGCACTTGTGTGGCCGGTTGTCGAACTTCTTCGCACATGCTGAAATTCAGAGTCAGCATAAGCTCGGTCTGGACGGACATACCACTGCCCGTGCACAGGCCGTGACTGGTGGATTACTGTGACATACCTGAGAATCATGCCAGTAGATGATGTAGCATATGCAGCGTGAAGCAGACCAATGAAGAAAGACCAGCCAGGGATCCACCCGGATGAGGCGGTGAAGTTGCCAAATGCATAGCCAGCGCTGTGGCGGCCATTTTTGGCAATGACGAGAATGGTGATGAGAGTTGCGAAGACTCCTGCGAAAGTCCAGAAAATGGCAAATGTCTGTCAATGTTGGTATTTGCCCGTAGAAGTAAAGAATGAATAGCGAAGCTTTCTTAGGCGCCATGGCCGCGGCAAGGGCGCCCAAGGCGGAGGAAAGGGAAGCGGTATAAGGTTTTCAACATACATCCAAAATTGGTAGCCACTTGTTCCCAAGCGAAGAGATCGCGTTGCACAACAATGTAATTGCAACAAACAGCAGCCACGTCTGCCAAGTAGTCGCGGTCCAAATGGGGTTTCCATCGGCATCCGTGAATATGTCAACGCACCCAATGACGAAAAGAGTCGTGCCGAAGTTGACGGACAGTGTGATTGTCATGTTGCCGAGAGCGTAAGCCCAGCCGCAAATCCAAGCCATAACATTGCGATATCGCGGCGAGCTGAGCATATACGTCTGATAATAAACACCGCCGGCTGTAGGATAGACGCTCGTGATTTCACCAAGCGAGACGGCGACGCAAATGATGATCAAGCATACTGCTACCCAGCCCCAAATGACGGCCACGGGACCGCCTCCAATGAGCGGATAGTAGAGCGTTGTTGCAAGACCGTAAGGGACGGAGGCGAGGACGAACGACATGAATGCCACCTGCAATGTCGATCTGGAGCGTACCAGCTCAGATTGATAGCCTAATATAGCCAACATGTCATCGGCCGAGCCTCGTCGGCCGTCAATGAGGATATCATCGCCGCCTAGGTCTTTCTTTTCGCCTAACCTTATCGGCGCCTCTTTTGATGCTCTGCGTGACATCGTGCCTCAAATTACTGTCGCATGCAAGCGTGATTGGGTCGATGTATGTCGTTCCTTCAGCGAAAATGGATCTGGTTCGCAGATGCTCTTTTTCGCGCAAGTTTGTTGCTCTGGCAGCCGTTGGTCGCTCTGGGCGGTTGTTGCGGTGGCAGTTGGTGCTTTGGAAGCTGCGATTGAGCTCAAGGGATGTGGTTGGGGTTGTTGCGCGGGCCCTAAACTCTGAAAAAGCTACCTAGGTAGCGATGCTTGGTTATGCTCTGATCAGCAAGATGCTGCTGGAAGGCGATATGAAAATCGGATGGTCGTGATTTGGGACGGTAAAACGCCCAAACCACCCATCCTCTGCACCATTTGACTGAGTCCACAATCAATGACGTTTTCCACACCTTTTCGGCTCTTCTTGTAAAAAGGAAGAAGTGGCGTTGAACTAGCTTCTAGCTAAATCAAGGCGTAGGCGCCATGGCCGGGCCTGCTCCCTGATTTAGCTAGAAGCGTTAGCTAATAAATAATTCACAAGACATGGTAAGCAGAGACAAAGACGGCGAGTAGGAGATAGGATAAGCTATCAGTAAGTACTTCACTATAGGGGTAACAAATGTTCTAGTAGGCCTATGCGCCCACAGAATTTTCATCACCTTGGGGTCCGAAAGTGCTGCTCGGAGATCGGAGTATGGGTGGAGCTATGGATGAATATCTGATTGGCAGGATGATACTATGACCGCACAACGGGACAGTGAGCGGCAACCTCAGATAATCTATCGCACCAATCATTAATCATGATGCATTGGGTGAATATTCAAAGTACCGAAGAGTAGGGACCGTATGCAAGCCCTTATGTACCTGCCATGTGCTCTAAGCTCCAAGGTACTGGTAGGAAAACGGACTGCACAAGACGCTTCCAGATTCTCTTTAGGGCCTAAAATCTGACAAAATCGTATTTCTTTTCCAAACAAGTTTCTTTTTGTAAGTTGTATACCAATCTAATTTTGATGCTATAGCTGCGAAGACATGATTTTAGTGAACACTGTCGGCACTTCCCCACCCATCTCAACAAGCGTACTTTTATTCCTGACCCACGATTCAAGTCCTTTTCGTCCATTTTCAACACCGACACCACTCTGTTTCCACCCACCAACTGCCATTTCAGCAGGACTCTCACCCCAAGTGTTAACCCATGTGATACCTGCTTCAAGCTGTCTTATCACATCGTGGCATTGGTTGATGTCCTTTCCAAAGACACCAGCAGCCAGCCCTAGCGGAGTGTCATTTGCTCTCCTCACCGCTTCCTCTATTGTGTCATAGTATAGAATGGACATGACTGGTCCAAAGATCTCCTCTTTAACAATCTTCATATTGTCTGTGCAGTCAGTGAACACTGTTGGCCTCACCCATAGGCCTTTCTTGATCTTTTGCGGCAGGCGGCTCGTCATGGTCTCTGTGTCGAGGCCACCATACAGCAGCTTCGCCTTGTCGACCTCAATGCCATGCTTGATGTAGCTCATCACCTTTTGATGATGAACTTTGCTTACGACGGGCCCATAGTTCGTGTTCTCGTTAAATAAGTCTCCAGCTCGGATGAAATCCATCTTCTCAACCAGCCTCTTCTCAAACTGTGCCTTTATGGATCGTGGTATAAACACTCTCGTACCATTCGTGCAGACTTGACCGGTGCTGAAGAAATTGGCCATCATAGCTCCATCAACTGCGTTCTCGATCTCTGCACCAGGAAGCACAATAACTGGACTCTTACCGCCCAGCTCCATGGTGATATACTTCATCTCACCGGCAGCAGAGCCAGCGACTTTTCGGCCTGTGCTGACTTGTCCCGTGAAGCTTACCTTTGCAACATCAGAATGCTTTGTCAGATATGCACCCACCTCACCAGCACCATACACCACATTGAAGACACCATCCGGTACGCCGGCCTCCGTGTAGATCTTCGCAAGCTCCTCTGCATGCAAGCTTGTGAACTCGCTAGGCTTATAGACCATACAATTTCCTGCTGCTAAACATGGTGCAGACTTCCAAAGAGCGATCTGAATTGGATAGTTCCATGCTCCGATACCCAGACATACTCCTAAAGGCGCTTTGGTCGTGTACACCCAAGCTGATGGTCGAAGTGGGAACGACTCGCCGTTTAGGCCGCCAGCTGCGATCAAATTCGCGTAGTACTCGAGCACATCCGCCCCTGTCGGTATGTCGACTGCAGATGTCTCGGAGTAAGGCTTTCCTGTTGATTGTGTCTCGATTGTGGCAAGTTCATGTGTTCGTGAGCGGATGATTGCTGCTGCTTTCAGGAGTATCTTCGACCGCTCAATTGCTGGCATAGACGACCAAGAAAGAAACGCCTTCACGCCGGCTTGAACTGCTGCATCGAGGTCAGACTCCGAGGATGTATGTATTGTCGCTATTGGCTCGAGCGTCGACGGATCTGTGGCTTGATGAGTTTTAGACCCTCGCGACGGCCGAGGTGCGCCATTGATGAAGGTGTGGCGGGCTGCGAGGGATGGCATGTGCTGTAATTGCTCAGTATCGATGAGTTGATGTGTATGTGGTCGACCTTGATGCTTTTTGGAAGAAGATTCCCCTTCACAATTTCACGATCAGTTTCACACGAGTCCTGTATGTGCTGCCTTTCGTATAAGGGTTTTTAAAGTTTCGAGCCCACCGCCCTGTAGGGTGGCACAACCCTGCGAGAAAACGCTGCCCACCGGGAACCCTAGCTGCGGGGTCGAAAAAGTTGCGGGGTAAATCTCGATGGTTACGCAATTTTGTCGACCACTGGTGATCAACTGCAAGACGGTGGAAAATGGAGCCTGGCACGCCTTTTCCAGCAATCTCTTCGGAGCAAACTTGGTTGTTGCTTTTGAACCTTTTTGGTTCAATTTTCCTCCTTGTCCCTGGCTGCAACCATTTTCACTGAAGGCTGCTTATTTTCTCCTTCATGTGTTGCACATCGTCACGGTATGTAAGGTATGCCACGGCCTCCGTTTGTCCACTTTTGATGGTGTTGACTAATAATACGAGGAATGGCTTACTTCTGCCGAAGCCTTCGGTAGGCTAGACCAAATGCCACCACTGAAAGACTCGTGGTCGAAAATCCTTGCTCTCACCGAGTATTTGCGCTTGACTTGACGAGGCAGTGAAAAGCCTATCGAGCATATCTTGTAGCTCGAGGATCTCAGTTCTCAGTCCACTTCGTCGAACCATTTGAAGCTTTGCCACGACTCTTCACAAACATAGCTTCTCTCCGTGCCACGTCGCAAGTAGTAGGCGTTCATATTCGGCAACCTGAAAAGTTGTTTTGAACCGTATTCTCTAATCTTCTTCGTCCCTACCGTACACGTGCTTCGATCTTAGCAACAATTTACTAGCTAGCCATGGCGACCACTACGCAGCTACCAGCTTCCGAATGCAACAGCTATGACTATGTCATCGTCGGCGGTGGCACAGCCGGTATGTGATGTTCTAGCCTGAAAGCAACAACATGATGGTGTACTAACATGATTAGGCTGTGTCATTGCTTCACGACTAGCTGAGTACTTGCCTCACAAGAAGACCTTACTCATTGAGGCTGGCCCCAGCGACTTTATGGACGACAGAGTTCTTGACCTCAAGAAGTGGCTTCATTTGCTAGGCGGCGAGCTCGACTATGATTATGGCACCACCGAGCAACCCATGGGCAACTCCCACATCCGACACTCTCGAGCGAAAGTACTTGGCGGGTGCTCTTCGCACAACACTTTGATCTCTTTCAGACCTTTCAAGTTCGACATGGACATCTGGCAGTCAATGGGTGCCAAAGGCTGGACCTTCGAAACCATGACTAGAGTCCTCAACAACCTTCGTAACACAGTTCAGCCGGTGCACAGCAGACATCGAAATCAGCTATGTAAGGACTGGGTTCAATCTTGCAGCGAGGCTATGAATATTCCAGCTATTCATGACTTCAACAAGGAAATTACAACGCAAGGCGCCCTAAGGCAGGGTGTAGGTTTCTTTTCCGTCAGCTACAATCCAGACAACGGCTACAGATCTAGTGCATCTGTGGCCTACATTCACCCAATACTTCGAGGTGATGAGAAGCGACCAAATTTGACCGTTCTCACAAACGCTTGGGTTGGCAAGATCAACCTCTCTTCCGACAAGAAAACTGTTACAGGTGTAAACCTCAAGCTCAACGATGGAAGCGAGCGAACGGTTACTCCAAAGATTGAGACAATTCTTTGCGCTGGCGCTATTGATACACCAAGACTCATGCTTCTGTCTGGTCTTGGCCCGCGCGAGCAGCTTTCCTCCCTTGGAATCTCCTGCCAAGCCGACCTGAAGGGTGTAGGCGAGAATCTCCTTGACCACCCAGAAACTATCATTATCTGGGAGCTCAACAAGCCAGTCCCACCAAACCAGACAACCATGGACTCAGATGCCGGCATTTTCCTGCGACGCGAGCCAGCCAACGCCGCAGCACAATCAACACCAAACAACAATCCATTCAATCCACAACAGCTTGACGATGGAGACATTGCAGATGTTATGATGCACTGCTATCAGATACCTTTCACCCTCAACACCACACGTCTTGGCTACGATGAGATTGTGGATGCTTTCTGCATGACTCCCAACATTCCAAGGCCACGATCCAAGGGCAGACTCTACCTCACCTCCGCCGATCCAAGCGTCAAGCCAGCTCTTGACTTCCGATACTTCACCGATCCTCAAGGCTACGATGCTGCCACGTTCGTGTTCGGCATAAAGGCCGCTCGAAAGATCGCTCAACAAGAGCCATTCAAGTCATGGCTGAAGCGAGAAATCGCGCCAGGACCGAATGTCAATACTGACGCAGAGCTCGGTGAGTACGCAAGACGAGTCGCGCACACTGTGTACCATCCTGCTGGCACAACCAAGATGGGTGATGTGTCAAAGGATGAGCATGCGGTCGTTGACCCGCAGTTGAAGGTTCGAGGTTTGAAGGGCTTGAGAATCGCTGATGCTGGTGTATTCCCCAGCATGCTGACCATCAACCCTATGTTGACTATTCTTGCCATTGGTGAACGGACAGCTGAGCTGATTGCCGAGGAAGCTGGATGGAAGAGACCGGATGTTCCCATCCGACCCTCCTTGTAGAGCTTGTTCCTCGACATTGGTGACCAGGGGATTTGCGGAGCCGACCGGAGCGAAAAACTACCTTCAGCCGTATTACCTCCCAAGGTTCATGTCTGAAGATTTATATCGCAAGCGGTCCATTGCCGGCTAAATCTGAACTCCCAATCCCCAAGGTGCCATTACTGAATCACTTTTTTGGATGGAATCATCAATTTCAAATCCCTTTGGAATGGCACGTCCGCTTCGCTCAGCATACCCTTGGATTCAGTGTCCTTTAGTGGTATGCTCCCCAATGCTCCGAATAGCTCCAGCCAGCCTTAGCGGTGTCAGTTTCTCAAGCTGGGGGTATAGGTTTCGTGGCAGGCGGCTACGACGCGGATGCTCTGGTTGTCACCATGGAAGATACTGCTTCTCGAGTCAAAGATGCACAGCCTTCGATTCGCACTCATCCAGGAGTACTCCCGGTCGGCGTAGGGTTCGTTATTTGGGGTTGCGATCTCGAGAGGTCGATGAAGATTATTCAAGACTTTGTTCCAGCGGCCGTCTGGTTGTTCGCAGGTCCGAAACTTGAGGATTACCAGGTGTGGTCACGAAGAATTAGAGACGCAACTTCTGGGAAGACGAAAGTTCGGATCCAAGTGGCTGGCGTCAAGGAAGGGCTTGATATCATGCGAACTGCTCAGCCAGATGTACTAGTTGCGCAAGGCACTGATGCTGGTGGGCACGGATTCAAAAGATCAGCCAGCGTGATATCTCTTGTGCCGAAGCTAAGAGACTCACTCAGTGCAGAAGGGTTCGGCCACTCCATCCTTTTGGCTGCTGGAGGCATTGTCGATGGCAGAGGAACAGCCGCAGCATTGTCCTTGGGAGCAGATGGCGTTGTTATGAGTACCAGGTTCCTTGCTTCCAAAGAAGCACTTATCTCAACAGGCTATCAAGAAGAGATTCTTCGGGCGAATGATGGCGGAGTCAGTACTATTCGGTCGAGATTATTCGACTGTATCAAGGAGGCGAACGGTTGGCCGCAAGACTATGATGCCAGAGCTTTCATCAACCAGACGTACTGGGATGCCGAAAAGGGAATGCCAGACCAGGGAACATAAGAGTACAAAAGCAAGAAATTGCTAAAGGAGATAGTACAGGAGGGCCGAAAGCACGGACTATCAGATATGTTTGGACAGGTGTAGGATTGATTAGACGTGTCGTTCCGGCAGCGTTAATAGTCAGAGACACCTTACTAGAAACGCGACGAGCCTTGAACAACGCAACCCGTAACCTGAGCAATGGCCAAGCGGCAACAAAATTGTGATTGTTTACTTTGTCAAGTAGGACGAAATGAGATGATTTTTGGAACAAGTTGTATCCAGAGTTATCCCCTGCCACTCAGTTAAATGCTACAAATTTCACAGCCAGAAGCAGTTCCAGCAGAGTGGACTTCTCGTGTCTCTGGCTCAAACCTGTGGCAAAGTATCTATCGAGTCTTTCTACATATCCAAACACAAAGCTACCTCGATCGCTGCATCGACTCTCCCAGTATATTTTCTCTTCCTTCGCGACACCCCCGTATTCCTGCTCTCCATCGTTGAATCGGAGTCCATACTAACATCACAGCTTGCCTTCTCAGCGAGAGCCTCTCTACCCGATCATGGCTGGCGCTGACTTTGTCTCGCTTGTCGAGGTGAGGGACGAATCTGGCAGTGAAGCGTCAACTGCGTTATTGCTAACCTCAAAGGGTCAACAGAATTGGAACTTCGAAGGAGACGGAGCCAAGTCGATGCTCAGCGACGATCGGCGGGACCAAAAGGAGGAAATACAAGCGATACTTGCAACACTGGCTGGGGCAAATTTGGCCAGGAAGACGAATCCGAAGTATGTGGAAGTGTGAATCACCGATTTGGTGTGGCAGGATGCATCTTGGCATGAGTGTCGGGAGATACCCCGGTGACTTTGCGCCTTTCTTGAATGGATCACCGTACAACGTCTGATATGTAAACTTACTAGGTATGGATTCTTTTGTTAAACATACTGGCGATCCCTCCGGTTCGACAACTTGGCTTCCATGAATTTTTTCGGATGTTGGCACGATGCTTTTGTACTTCTCCCATGTTACCTTTCTGTTATTTCGCTTACGTTTGAAGAAAACCGCATTACTAGACTCTGTAGACTATACTAAGGTCGAGATTTGAGGTCTCCTCAAGCTACAAGCTTCGCGGGTTGTTGTTAACGAGGCGCAGCGGTCTAGAAAATCCGCTAAATCTCGCATCTAAGAAATTCAACTACTTTTTCCTACATACAGACAATCAATCCATCTACCGCTCATCGGATCATGGTACAAACGACGCCCAATACAGTTGTGAAAACACCTCCTACCCGGCTATCATTCCTTTTATGTTCTCGCCCATACCTCCTTCTTTTGCAGCAATCTCGAAGTAGCTGTAGATAATTCTGCATCGATGTTAGCATGCCATTTGCCAAGTGTGATAAGGTAATAAGTTGTAAACTTACGTAACGGCCAACAATATACCAGTACCCGATCCCAGGGCGCCGAGAAGATCACTGGCGACGGAGAGAGCTCCAATGCAGGCGCCGCCGAAGGCAGCAGCGGTAGGAATAACTCGCTTCAATTCCTTGTACATGCTCTGCTCGCGGTGCCCTGCCATGACCAAACCTTGTTCCTTGAGTTGCTTCGCGACATCTCTTGGTGAGCTGCCAGAAACCTCGATCCAAGTCTTTGAGAATATGGCGCAGGCGACGAGCATGTAGCTGACGTAGACGGCAGTATGAATAGGATCGGTCAAAGCTTCTTTGATGCTCAACGGTGGTGTCATGTAATAGGCAATGCCCGAGCCAGCATACAGTTGGGCGGAGCCCTCGCGCGGCTCCCAGACACCGAGAAGGCGGACGAGGAGGTTCTCGCTGAATCTTGAGTAAAGCATTTGGCTCAGAAGAAAGATATTGGAGGACAAAGCGCTCTGCAGCATGATGGGCATATTGGACGTGTAAAACAGGCGGACAGGGTAAGAGCCGCGCATGCCACGCTGTCGACTGCTCTTAACCGGAATCTCAACACGGAAGCCCTGCAGATATATGACTGCAGCAAAGACTACGAGAGTTGCCATGAGGTTTGTAATGTTTGGAAGCGACTGTCGGTAGAATGCTTCCTGGAGTGCGCGCTGCTTGTTCGGCCAGGTGAAGAGAAGGTGGAATAGTGCGATGATTGCGCCCTCGAATTCAGGACCTCGTCCAGTGTTGATGGTCGTTGGGCTGAGAGCCTTCCACACAATTGATTCGCAGATGTTAGTCGCAATGAACAGAGATATACCAGAGCCAAGTCCATAGCCTTTCTGTAGCAATTCGTCCAATAAGATAACCACCAAGCCTGCCGTAACAAGCTGTACAACAAGGAGGACGCAGACGCCGGCACCAAGGTCAGAAGGCTGGCCGTAAAGACCAGTCAGGACGTAGACGCAGGCTTGGCCAAAAGATATAATGATTGCGAGTAATTTCTGCGCGGTTTGGTACAATTCGCGATCCGTTTTTAGGTCCAGGTTTACATCGATGATGTGGGTTCCTGCCAACAGCTTCACACCTGTCAGAACATGCTTCCCTTAAGCCCGGTGTCGTGGCTTCCTTGCATACCTGGAAGACCATGCCCGAAGATATGATAGGTGTTATCCCAAGCTCCATCAATGTTCCACGATTGCTTGCCAGCATCCTGCATTTCCTTAGCAACGCGTCAAAAAGAAGCCATTTGGTAGCTTACATTCGAAGCCAGTACATAGGATCCGAGGTGTCAGACGAGACGATGCCGTACAGTGGCCTTCCTTCATTAGCCCACTTATGCTGGTTTCTCTGGTGAGCTGGCTTACATTTGGCTCATGACCAAGAAGGTCAGAAGCGTAACACCCGTCCACATCAGTTTCTGCTGAAAGGTGATTCGTAGCCCTTCCGGGCTTTGCACTTCTGGAAGGATCGGTCTGTAGTGCTATGAGTCTTAGGCATCCTGTTTAGGAGTTTCAGGTGCGTTGCTTACGTGAATGGCTTCACCAGATCGAGGAATCGTACTATAATAAAGTATCAGAAGTTAGCAAGATGCGAGCTAAATGAGCGCGCCATTGCATCTGAAATCATATTTTGGTCTTCAACAGAGGAGGGTAGGCGCAATTGGGATCGGTGAGAGAAACTTACGGCCACTCATCTTGGCGTTCGAGCGTCGACGACGAGGATGAGATGGTGCAATAGAATTCAAAGCACTGCAAAGAGTGAGTGACACAGTTCGGTATGCTTGCTGACGAGGTGTACTGAACGTGCCGGTGAAAAGATGGGTTGTTGTGTGGACAGATCTCGTGGACAGATCTCAGGAGCAGTTCGCGAATTGGCTCCGGTTGAAAGAGGCCGCGGCCCCGATGTGACAGGCATGCCGGGGTGCTGTGATCGAATACTGCAAGGATAACATCCTAACTGTTCCACTTCTTCTACCAAGCTGTAACTCACTGCCGTGCAGTAATTTACTGTGGATGTGAGATTTACCCAAAAGAGGCATTTGGTTTACATAGTACATACAATTAACTCAATATCTGTCCCCAAACACCTTAAGTCATAGCAGCGCCTGGGCAGTCGTCCAGGTATGAAACCCTGACCAAACAAAATCAAATCTCGCCAGTGTTAGCTTTAATTTCACTTGCAGCAAAGCAAAATTAAGCGTCGAAACAATCTGAGAAGATTTACCTAGATGTCCTGGAATGGTGTACAGCTGGAGGATAGCGAGGACCACGTAAATGGCTACTACGGCGAAGGAGGTGCTGTCCAAGCTCCGGCGCATGCTACATTCCAACAGGAACAAGGCAGCCGTATATCGCGGCCGACTGAGCTTGGGAGACGACGAGCAAATCGACGCAGTAGGGATGGCTGGAACGGGAGTCGAAGTCGAAGCCGGCAAACGTCCGCTGTGTACGGCGTAGGAAGCCAACAGATAGAAGGTCAGCTTCCTCATGCCTATGAATTTTTTCCTTGAGTGAATTGTCCTCCTGGTCAGAGAGACCCGTCTTATTGCACAAAGCCTGCCACAAAGTAAACTTCATTCAGCTCCAAAGTTGCTCTTGACCTCCATACCATATCACTTGACTAATCACACCATCGATAAGACGTATTACAGCACATCGAGCAAGATTGGGACTTTATGACTGGCGAAAAATGCGTGCCTGTTCAAGTGGCACTAAAACTTATGGACGAAAGCTCTCTGGGGCTTGCTACGCGATATGAACAGTTCAAGGAATTGCACGAGGAACTTCAAGGTGCGCTGAAGACTATTGTCAACGGTGAGAGGATTTCCTTTTAGACAGTTAGCTACAAAGCTGATGATTCGAAGAACACCATCAAGGATTCAGTAGTTCCATTGCTACTTTCCATAAGATTCAAGCAAGCATACAAGAATCGCAAAATCGGGTTCGAACGCTAAAAGTAGATCTTCTACAAGCCCGGTCTAATCTCTCAACCACAAGACCTGAGCTGAAAGAGTTAGCAAGCTCTTCGCAGAACTACGATGGAATGCTACAGGTCCTGAGCATGATGTAGGTCACTTTCTTACGGACGCAGCAGCTTGCTAACTTGACATCCCTTTCAGCGAACAGCTGCAGCTTGTGCCCGAGAAGCTCGACATTCGAATATCAGACAAGCAATTCATCTCCGCTGTGGAAGTGCTTCAGGACGCATTGAGATTAATCAAGAGGTCCAAAATGGAGAATGTCGGTGCCCTGAGCGATTTGAAGTCGTATCTGAGCAACCAAGAGCACGTATGTCCGAATTCCCTGTCCCACTCCCTGTCGTCCAAATCTCATAACTGTTGTAGTCCTTGACAGATATCTTGATAGAGGAGCTGCACAGTCATCTATATCTTAGGTCTCCCTACTGTGAAGATCGATGGAAATCCTATGCGCCACTCATTACCAGTGCGACTTTCCCAATTACAAATTCGTCAGGTAATTGGAACTTCCAGGCCGGTCATTGTTGACTGACCGAACATAGGGTCTTCTTCCCCGAGACATCTACATGGATTTCTTAGACAGATGGAAACCTCGATAGCGGTAGGAGACGAGCTTTCTTCTGACTTTGATAGCAGTGCTGATAACAAGTAGCTGCTAGAAGATACTTCTCGTAATCCCGAAAGCGAATCTTTCCGATACATCTTTACCCTAGTGGAGGCGCTGAACAGGATGGGACGTTTAGATGTCGCGGTTCACCGGATACAGGAGCGTCTACCCATGGAGCTTTTCCGAGTGGCTGATAAAACCAACAGCGAGGTTAATTCGCGGCATCCTAGCAGCCTACGTGGGGGGTTTGTGAATAGCGGTAATCCTATTGATACCATTGACGACTCCAGTGACACGAGGAGAGCCGTTTTGCAAGATCTGCTGTCCACTTTATACGCGAAATTTGAGGCTATCGCCGAAGGCCACCGTGTATTCCATGAAAGCGTGGGAGTCATTATAAGGCGAGAAGGACTTCGGGGTGAATCCCCGCTGACTGGAGGCTTCAAAGAACTCTGGAAGCTGTATCAAAGCGAGGTATTACTTAGTCAGACCGTTCCTGGCTCTTCGACTGATGCGGAGGCAGATGCGATCAATCATGCACGATTACCTAGCAACCGACGCAGGTACATTTCGTCAAAGTCACGGCCCAAGTTCAGCCGGCAACATATTCCAAAGGAGTCAACGTGACAAGGTTAAGGTAAGTAGGCTCTGCGTTTTAACGATCAACTCTGTGTTTACAAGAGTAATTTAGAGAATGTTCAAAATATCCGACATTAGTCAGAGATCGGCCGAGTTGACTTCGGAGAAAGAGGACTTAGAACACATCCTGAGGACATCAGTACCTGGACTTGTGTCAAACTTGCCGCAAGGATCTGAGCTGGCTGCCGTGGAGACTCCGACGCAGCATGATACTTCGGATACCGGGCACAAGCTGTTGGTAGAGCCTAGCGTGTTCAATATGGGCATACTTCTAGGTCCAAGTTTGTCGTTCATCAACCGGCTCAAGGATGTTGTGCCCCCATCAGCCGGCGTCTCCCTCACTACTATTACCTCTTTCCTCGACGACTTCTTGCTTAATGTCTTTCATCCGCAGCTTGAAGAGACGCTCACGGACTCAGCGGCGCGAATCCTCATAGAGAACGATGCCTTCCAGGTGGATCCAGAATGGGCGTCATTCTCACAGAAGCCCATTTTTAGGGGAACAAGGAAGTTCTATTACCTGATAGTGGCATTTTGCAGGCTTTTGGACGCGCTACCGCACGAACAGGCCTTCAGCCAGCTCATCGTGTCTCAGATGGTCACCTACTACGACAAGTGCTTTGGTTGCTATAAAGCATTGGTTACTCGCTCTCAAATGAAATCGGGGATTGGACGGCGACTGAAGGCTTCTGCCGCTGCCGCGGAAGTCGGCTCTGGTGATGTGTACGAATCGGTCCTTGCCGTATGGAATGCAGAAAGACCGCATCACAGCCAACTGATCCAAAAGGAAACTGATTTGCTATTGAAAGAATCCAGAAGCGATCCGCTTGACGATGCTGATATTATTTCTGACAAGCGGACTATTTCAGCGCTGTGCCTTCTCTATACCAGTATGCGGTGGATTGCAAGCAAAGTAAATAAGCTACGGCAAATAAGTGATGGAGCAGCCGGAAGTGCCAGCTCAGAGTCTGGAAGACCCCAAATACAGCATCGATGGGCAGAAGTAAACCAGGCTAAGCAAGAGGGCAACGAGTCGGCCTACCTGCCTCTTCACCAAGAGGCGGCCATTGCTTTTGATGGAGTTGTCGAGTCCTACCAAGAGCTAGCCTCTGTGGTCCTTCGAACACTTCACCTTGAGATGCGCTGTCGCATCATTCACAAGCTGCAACACTCTCTTCAGGCGCCGTACCTGCTTCCGCATCCAGTCAATGACCCGGAACCTGAAGTATTGGCCTTAGGTGCGGACCTGATTGCTTTCGACGAAGACATAAACACGCACCTCCGCGAGCGGGAACACGACTTCGTTGTCAGCGGCGCGGGTCGATTAGTCGATGCGCTTATACTAGAGCATGCCCCGCGCCTGTCTCCGCTGAATCTGAATGGTTGCAATCGCATGCGACTCAACATCCTTGTCTTGCAACAGAATTTGAGGTTAATCGAGCCAGAAGCCGCTCTGCCTCGCAGTGCTCGGTTCTTCCAGCTATTCGCCGAAGGTCCGGAAGCTGTTGTTCAGAAGGCCAAGGAGGCGAAAGGGGATGGAGCAATGCAGAAGGAACTGGGTTTCTCGTACGAGGAGCTGAAGGCCCTTATCGAGCTGTGTTATTCTGAAGCACTGGACAGTGACCGAAGGGAAATCAGCGTGGGTGCGAAGAGGAATTTGGACGATTTATTGTTGCAATTGAGCGAACATATGTGGCAGACTTGATATTGGTTGCACGCTAATGGAAAGTAGTGGGTCACAAGGATTCTTTTTAGCAGCCAGCCTATGTGTGGCCATGGAGGAAAGTGATCATTAGCATGCCATTCTTGTACGCTGCCCCACTTCAATCTCATTAGCAGAAAAGGGACGATTGTTAGTTTGCAATTTACTGAGGATCCGTGCCAAAGGTCACGGCTATATCTCAGGCAAAAAGGCACGTAATGTGACAAAACTTGAGGGATATCTGTTATTATAGACTATCTAAGCTCTTGGGGTCGCTCATACACTCAAGTAATATTGTCTGATATGAAACCTCTTTCGGGCAGGCAAAGCATTCACCAATTCATGAAAAATTGTTTCAGCCTGTATTATCAAGACGATATTAGGTAGGGAGCCTGTGCTTGCTTTCCGACCCCACACGGAAATCTCAGTGGTTCTAGACCCTGGAGCGTCTCGAACATGGACTGGCATCTCCATTCCCCATTGTTTATGCATGCCCCGCGTTTGCGACCCACAGTACATGTACAGTAACGCATATGGATTTTAATGCCGCGGACACTGGAATTAGTTGCAATGACCGCGCGTTTTACACCCACCTAATAATCATTGGAGATATTCCTGACGAGGTATTCTCTGGGAACTTTGGGCAGCACCCGCAGTACTTGGCTCGGTCGTCAAAACTCCGCAGCACTACACCTCCGCTGTTTCTGCTGGGAGCCCGTCTTACGTTCGGCCGCAACCTCGACTCTGACAGGCGAACGAGACGATGACGACTGCTGAGAAGGGCGAGATGCCATAAGAGAATATGGGCTAGCAGATGGAATTTTACAAAACGGGAAGAGAAGTACAGCAAAATGTTCGTCTGGAAAGAAAGGACCATGGCGATGCGCGGCCCCACTCCAAAGGAGCCGCAAGTGAATGGGACCGCCCATGGTACCAAGAGGTCACGGAAGAGTAGCTCAGTGGGTGCTATCACAGAGGAGGTGCTAGAAGATATGAGAGCTATGACTGCCCTGCAAGAGATCAGCGTATTGGAATTGCTGGAGCAGGAACAAAGACCAACTTTCATAGTTGACCTCGCTAATGCCACAATGATGAGCGAAAAGTGCTTAAGCTTATCTTATTGCAACCCCTCAATGAGGAGCCTGCCAAAGATAGCCAACTTGGTCACTAATCCAGAGTCGCTTTCAGCGGCATACATCAGCTTCGTGAACTGGGTTCTTGCTCCTGTTCGGCACGACGGCTACTTGGACCGTCCACGGTCAAGCTATGTATATGGTGGTCTGAGCTGGTCTGCAGCGACTATGAAGCGAAGATGGAGGATCATAAGTGGAAACACCGTCGCTGATACGGAACACTCGTCCCCCAGTGAAGAATCCGACGGACAGCTCAAGAGGAGCGAAGGCCCCTCCGGTCCACCACAGGCTGATGGCTCAGCACACGAGACGACGCCTCCTCGTCTTTCTCTCGATGTGCATCCGCCCACTAATCATTCAGTTTCCGCTCAACGCTCAGTTACCCCTTCGTTAGACTGGACTCGTAGCTCACCACCTCCCAATATTTCAGAGCACATTAAACTGATACGCAATGTGAATTGGGCCGCGACGACCTTGGGACCTATGGAAAGCTGGTCTGACCATCTTCGACACGCATGTCTTATGGTTACCGCAAACCCGAACCCTTGCATCTTGTTCTGGGGTCCTATATTCCCAAACCTCACCATCATATACAACGAAGCGTTCTCGCCACTTGCGGCTGGCAAGCACCCGCAGTTAATGGGACAGTGCCCCGAGGTTGGTTTCCCAGAGGCCTATGACGGCGTCAAACCCTTGATTACCGAGGTCTATAACACTGCAAGAGCTTCAAATTTCGAAGATATGGTTCTGTTCATGAATAGAGGCTGGGGTCCGGAAGAGGAGGCCTACTTCTCTTTCACTCTGCTTCCGATTATTGGGTTGAACGACACGGTTGTCGGGATATTCCAGACTGTGGTCGAAACGACGAGACAGAAGATCACGCAGCGGAGGTTATCGACGTTACTCTCATTTGGCGAGAATGTAGCCACATCTCAAAGTATGAAAGATTTCTGGAGGGGCACAATTGAGGCACTCGATGCTAACGGGCACGATGTTCCATTTGCGCTCGTATATTCTGTAATTGAAGAACTTGATAATGGCAGCGACTCAGCATCGGCAAGCTCAAATTCCTTCTCAAGCTACAAGCGGCTGGGGCTTGAGGGTACAGTTGGGATACCGGAGGGTCACCCTGCGGCTCCGACTTATTCTGAATTGACTCAGGGGCGCGAGGGATTTGTTGCTTTTCTTCCTCAGGCAACGAGTACGACGGAGCCTATGTTGTTAAGTATCGAGGACGGTAGTCTTCCTGAAAGTCTGGTGCGCGGTCTCGAGCCGCGCGGGTTCGGGGATCAGGTCAGAGCGGCAGTCATAATTCCGTTAAGTAAGACGTGTATAACCGCTGCTGGCTACCAAGACTAACCATACACAGGACCGACCACAGGTCTCTCTTCAGCAAGCGAGACTCCGCTAGCGTTCCTGATCATGGGACTGAATCCACGGAGACCCTATGATGACGACTATCAGAACTTCATACATCTATTCTCGCGGCAAATGACGACCTCGATGGCTTCAACTCTGTTAAGAGAAGAGGAGGTCCGTCGCGGTCGTACCTTGGCAGAGCAAGCCGCGATAGACCAGGCTAAGCTCGAGGAGCAGCTTTGTCTTCAAGCACAAGAGCTCGAGCATAGTGAACTTAAATTGAAACGTTTTGCTGATACTGTGCCTGCTGGCATATTCGTGGTTGATTACTCAAGCAGTGCTCTAGGAACTTATGCGTACCGAAACGATAAGTGGTATGTGTTTGTACTAACAAAGATGAAAACAAGGGTTCGTTCAAGCGGCTGACAGGTTTGTGTAAAGGTTCGAGCTTACCAGTGATTCGAGAGAAGATTTACCTGCCTGGGAGTCTGCACTTTGGAAGAGGATGATTCCAGAAGATGTATCTGTTGTGCGGGATGCATGGAGCCAAGTGCTTCAGGGTTTTAGTGTGAGCTTCCAATACAGGATGTTCAAAGACGCCCATTCTACGGCCGAGAGTCCAAGCGAATACACCTGGCTCCTGGTCTCCGCATACCCAGTGAAAGCGGCCGGCAAAGTAAAGACAGTCATCGGCTGTGCAATCGACATCACAACACAGAAACTTGCGGAAGACGTACAGAAGCGAAGGATGGAAGACGCCCTGGAATCGAAACGCCAGCAAGAACAGTTCATAGATATGACCAGCCATGAGATGCGCAATCCTTTGAGTGCTATCATGCAAAGTGCCGACGATACACTCACTTCTCTTGACTCTTTCAACGATGAAGAATTTGCGTCGAATGAACGGCTTCGAGATGTCGTAGCCGATGTGAAGGAGAATGCGCAGGTACGTCGTTGGTTTCGCTGAAGCTTCCGTAGCCGTGAGTCAAGGCGATAAAGACTCGCCCGTTAACCCATCAGTGGCCGCAAGCTCTTCAACGTCTGACAGGGCCACGCTTCGGTCCGATCGGTCTCCTGAAAAGGACGTCCTTTACCTTGCATCTTTGCTACCGAGGGTTGGTGCAAAAAGTCACGGCTAGATTGAGCTCTGGGGGTCGCCCGTATACTGAAGAAATAACTTTTGATAATAAACGCTTCTTGAAGCGTGCAAAGCATACAGCAATCATTCGAATACTTGTTTCAGCCCGTGTCCATGACGAGGCGGTCCCCAGGAGGTCGAAGACTCGCCTTGAGGAGATCTAGCCGTGATTTCTTGCGCCGACCCTTGTACCTTGACAATTTTCGCTTCAATATTCATGCACTTCTCGGTTGTCGTGTGAGCTTGAGCGGCTCCGTTTGGGAAAGAGCGGCTGCATGGTTTTCGCTCGCCTGTTGTTCAAGACTGATAGTCTTGGTTGTTGATTCTGAGCGCCATTGGCAGTAACAGATGTTTCGGTCATAACTCACTAATCCTTATTACAGACCATCTCGCACTGCGCTCAGCACCAGAAGCGTATTATAGACGACATTTTAACAATGTGGGTCATTCATAAGACTTCCCAGCTCTGACTGGACTAATGGTCACAGGTCGAAGCTTGACGCAGGTCTTTTCACGATCACACCAATTCAGATCCAACCGGTTAAACTCCTACGGCATGCACTAAAAATATTCGAAGGAGAGTTTCACGCCGCTGATATCGACTCACGCCTTGATGTCACCGATGATTACCGTAATATGAAGGTCGATTGGGTTATGCTGGACTCCAGTCGCCTACTTCAAATATTGATAAATCTTATTACAAATGCCATCAAGTTCACTCGTCTCGAGACGAGACGCAAGGCCGTCACGGTTGCTCTTGACGCTTCGGTGGCAAAGCCTCCAAAGAATTACCATGGCGTCGACTACCTTCCGACGCGAAAGACGAGGGAAGACTTGACCGCCAGACCGGACTGGGGCAGAGGCGAGATCGTCTACCTGCAATTTGCAGTGCAGGACACAGGGCGAGGTCTCACCCCCGATGAGAAAGCCATCTTGTTCAACAGATACTGTCAAGCTCCTCGCACACATGTCAAATACGGGGGTAGTGGGCTCGGACTTTACATCTCACGAGAGCTCACCGAAATGCAAGGTGGCGAAATTGGTGTAGCCTCGAATGCTGGAATCGGTAGCACTTTTGCATTCTACATCAAGTGTAGGCGCTGTGATCCTCCGACGGCTCCCCTCCAACGGCGAGCATCAGAACATGTGCAACAATCGTCGCTTTCGGTTGCAAAGCAAAGCCTTGTACCAACCATACCCTCCGACGATCCGCAGCGGTACTGCCAAAACGGACAGATAACGCAGCCTAAGGCTGGGCCGAACATACAGCTGGGCAAGGAGCATCACAAACATCATGTACTGATTGTCGAAGATAACCTTGTCAATCAGAGAGTCCTCAGCAAACAGCTGATGAAACTTGGGTGCAAGGTGGCAGTAGCCAACCATGGCGGCGAAGCTCTCGAGCATCTAGAAAAGACAAAGCTTTGGAAAGGACACGAAGACGACGGCCAGGAGCTCTGTGCTGTGCTCATGGATCTTGAGATGCCAGTAATGGATGGTCTGACTTGCGTCAAGAAGATCAGGGATAAAGAGAATGAGGGCATGTTCACACTGCATGTTCCCGTGATTGCGGTAACTGCCAATGCGAGGGTTGAGCAGGTCAATACAGCGCTGAGTGCCGGCATGGTAAGCTCACTTGATTAGAAACCGTTGCCCGGATGTTGACCTTTTGAGTAGGATGATGTTGTTTCAAAACCATTTCATGTACCTGATCTTATTGACCAGATCGAGAAATTAGAGAAAAGATTGAGTTCGCGGCCAGGAACTCCGCAATCAACGTCGCCCTGAACGATCATTGATTCTCTTGGCATAAACAACTTTCTAGGAGCAATCCATGTCCAGGGCCTCGCCCGAGTTAAACCAGTCGTGGATTAGACATGATTCAGTCAAGGGCTTGAACTCCAGCTAAGACAAGAGCCAATGGAGGTGTCGATGGAAGTCGAACTCACCTGCACTGGCTACAAACCACCCGGAAACCGGTGGGGTGACGGAAGGCCTGTGCTTACGTACCCTCACAACACACAGTGCTAGTCTTGGCCTGCTTGGAGCTGTAGATACGCGGGCCCAGTCTCCCTACTCAAATTTTAACTCATCACTAGAACAACAAAAGTACTTTCACAATACGGACGGAAGTCAGAACCGTACGCCTCCGTACGCCTCAGAGTGCCAACGACGCACGGTCTGGTGAATAGGGACGATGACTTCTGCGAGTTGGCCTTCCTAGTCTCAGGCGCCCTACTCGCGTTACTTCGTCGAAACGCAACAAATCCCTCGCGCCCTTGGGTTAGTTCAGAATGATTTGGAGCCGCAGGGCGGCCCTCCGGTATTCCCACTGTAAAGCAGGGGCTACGTGCACTTCTAGTCGAAATGAGGCGATATGCAAGTCCGTCCCTTCAAAATACACATTGCGCAGACAGGTCGCACACCATCGCACTTCCGTGCAACACTGTTATCGGAATAAGTCCGACATACTGTGCGCGTTGGCGTTTTGTCGATTCGTGGCACAAACTCGAAAGTATCCAGCATTATTGGTTTCTTTTTATGTCTGCAACCTGGCTTTGTTCCGCCTTCTTCGTCCTTTTGACTGTGTTTCGGCGTCTTGCTCGCTCCTGTTGATTCCAAATTGTTCTGTACTTCCTCTACCTTTCTCTTTCTCTTCCGTCTCTGTGCATTATTATGAGGTGAGGTAGAGGCGTTGTTGAGATGTGGTGCTTCATTATTCCCTGATAAATTAGTAATACTGCGCTTCAGGTATCCGCCATAAGTTATATACCTTGCGCGGTCAAGCTTAGAGCAATAGGTTTGGCTTTTGATCTTGAGATGGTAGACTCTTGTCGCGTTGAAGGGGAGTTTCCCAGATTGCTGGTTTGATCCGCCAACGGCTGCTTCGCGCTATGGCCTATCTCCTCTCAGCGGTGGTTTGTGGCAGGCGTTGTCAGTCCAGATAAGCGTCCGCAGTCTTACAGTCGTCTGGTGATGCTGGATTGTAACTAGAGTCTGTGGCAGCGCCGTCGTTGTTCGCAGCTAGATAAAGCGCGTGAGAGTGTGAATGCTTTATGGTCTTAAGAACGTCCTTGTAAAGATAGACGGATTCTCCTCGCCCAATGTCTTCATGACCAGCCGTAGCATTCGCCCAAACAATCGTGATTTTGCTGAACAGATACCAAGCTCATTGAGATGCAAGATTCGCGCCTCCATTTCGTCTTCTACGATTTCACGTAATTCGATCTGGTCTACGCATTTAATATTCTTAAAAACATCCTATAATTTGATTTCATCTCGCAGTTGATCTTATGTAAATCAGTAGTTATAACAGAGATGGATTAGGCTAACATCGTACTTACCTTCAAGTTCTTTGTCCTTCTGACTTCGGCCATTGGTAAATAGAAAGCGATGCAAGACTATAACGTAGATGATAGAGTGAGGTTGAAAGGTGGGTAGAGAGCTAATGATGAGCACAACGTGATGGGTTGTAGAGGGTTTTTAATTACAAGACCAGCGCTCCAGAGCAGGTGCACGAAAGCGATGTTAATATAAGCCACCGGCGGGAGAGACTTTTTACATAGTGAAAATGTCCCAATAGAACGGTTGTATTTCTGATCTATATACTTATAATTGAGA
This sequence comes from Lichenothelia convexa, assembly GCA_021030975.1. Classification (NCBI taxonomy): domain Eukaryota; kingdom Fungi; phylum Ascomycota; class Dothideomycetes; order Lichenotheliales; family Lichenotheliaceae; genus Lichenothelia; species Lichenothelia convexa. The sequence goes on along the minus strand of JAGFMK010000006.1, from coordinate 125,215 downwards.
TCTTATACCACTACAATTACTGCGCCAAAGTTCTATATCTATGTCAAACAAAGTGAAAGCATTGATATATATATACCAACGCTTACATTGGAAAATTCTTTGCGTTATAACCTAATCTTATTAAACAAGTCGAGAAACTAGAGAAATGATTGGTTTCACTGCTAGGAACTCTATTGGCTGACAATAAGTTATTGACATTGTGTCCGCAAACCTAGGCAACAGCCGTGCTGTGGTGAACACATGGTCATGATTGGATGTACCGCCTAAGATATCGTACCTGGTCGGGTAAGTCCGACGTATCTCCGCGGTGCCTATCAGCGCCCGTTATCAAGAGATCTTTATCTTTTGGACATTACCATATATACCTCCGAGTCCCTAAGTATTGGAATCCTCAGTGCTCGTAGACTCCACATACCTACCTCTCAGTCTACCTCTTCCTGAGAAACGGTGAAGAACAACGGTGTCACATCGCCTGAAGATCTGAGATGTTGCGACCAGGACCGCCAAGCGCTCCTTTCCCCTTTCGGATTTCTATGTGGTAATGGCCCTTTCACCCGCAACAATGGCATCTCAGTCAATGATGGACTTCCGCGGAGGGGATCTCGGGTGCCTGACGCATCGCACATGGCATTGTTGCCGCCGACCAGGATTTCTCAGATCCCAGCCAGATCGTACGGTACAAAACTGTTCAGGTCTTCCCTCCGTCCTGCGCCAGATTCGTAAGAAACAGGAAGAGAAGGAGGTAACACGCAGGACGGAAACATGGGCAAGACAGCTACGCACAACACTTATCCCTACATCGATCGCTATCTCAACAGACTGATCCCGCCCAACCGCGTGGAGCGCTTACCAACGCCAATATCACACTTCCTTGGCTACCGAGAACATCCTCATAAAGAGCCGCCCGAATACCTGGTTTGGATCTGGTCTTTCATTGGACCCTTCTGTGGTCTGGCACTTGTAGAGGGCGTGTTTAGAGCGAGCCCTGTCTTGCAAGTTCATCATCCTCCCATAGTCATTGCCAGCTTCGTGGGTGCCCTAATTTCTCCGCCCATTCTCCGTAGCTTACAAAACTTTAGGGCGCAGCAGCCATCTTGAGTTACAATGCCATTGAGTCTCCCTTAGCGCAACCGCGAAACGCATTCTTCGGCCATATCATCTCAGCCATTGTAGGAGTGGCTGTGACGAAGCTCTTTCTCCTGAGCTCAAACTTCGAAGATGTGGCATGGCTTGCTGGTGCAGTAGCCTGTGCTGCTGCATCCACCGTCACGGGAATGCTCAACTGTCGTTACCCACCCGGAGGAGCAGCGGCTCTGCTCGCAGCAACGAACGTAGAGATTATTAGACTTGGATGGTACTTTGTCGCACTGGTGACGCTGGCTACGGTCCTCATGCTTGCATCCGCCTTGGTCCTCAACAATATACAGAGACAGTATCCGAAGTGGTGGTGGACTCCAACACAGATTGATAGAGGGAAGACGACGGATATCGAAAAAGCGTCAGAAGGGCGTGATTCGAGACAAATAGAGACGTCGAAGGACGATATAGAAGCGGAAAAGGAACGCAAGATCATCATCACGCCGGAACGAATCATACTTCCGGACGGTATAGAGCTAGAAGGTGAAGAGCAAAGAGTCGTGGAGCAATTACTACAGCGGCTGCGGTTGCCCGAGGACCCACGAGATGTTTCATCTAGATCGTCGAGCATGGACACGGATAGAACAGAAGTCAGTGGATCAAAGAAGGATAGAAGTACATTTTTCTTCGATGATTGATAGATTACTGGCTCCTATCTTCCACTGTTATTTATTTCGGTATGTCGGGGACCTGGGTTCATGAGTTGCAGCTCGCCTCAGCTTGAGCGTTTGCAATATCTAGAAGGACGAAGATCTCATTGTCGGCGGCTTGAGGAGCATTGGACAGGCGTTTCGAATAGGCTGTTGCATCGATAGACGGCGTCGCTTATGGGAGACGCTGTTTATGAGTTAATGAACGTACAAATTCATGATGTAGTCCTACTATTCTCGGGCTGCCAATCAACAATAATTGGAAGGAAACGCGGCAATATGTGAATGTATGATGGGAGCAATCTACAGGACAGGGTCCTAGACAGATTAGTCATGCGTTGAGTTCCCGCCTAAAAGCCCTATCCGCACCCGGAGACCCTTGGTTGTACATATTTGCTTAGCGGAAATCGATAAGCCTGCCTTCACATTCAAGCCTTACAATAATTTCATCCCTCCCAGCTGCTTCCACACAAACCTCAACAACGGTTGCACAGCTCCATTCAACCCTCCGCAATACATTTCGACGATATGGTATCAGCGTCGAAGGCAGCCCGGCAGGCGAAGCGTGTGGCCGATGGAAAGGAACCCAAAAAGACTGCGGCCTCCAAACTAACCTCGAAGAACGCCTCTGCAGCAGGCTCAAAAGCCTCATCAGTCAATGGCGATGAGACCCCACCACTCATAGACGCCGACGGAGACCCTCTTCCAAACTCTGATGAACCCAGCATAAACGACCGAGTCAACAAGTTATCACTACAAGAAGATGAGGATGGCCTGTCAGACCGTGTCACCACCGGCGTACTAGCATCGCTACCGACCAGCCGCGACGTAAAGATCATTTCAGCATCACTAGTCTTCCACGGCAAGGTCCTCTTCAATGATACCACCATTGAGGTCAGCTATGGGCGGCGGTACGGTTTACTCGGCGAGAACGGCTGCGGAAAGTCCACCTTACTCAAAGCTATCGCTAAGCGCGAATTCCCCTTCCCGGAGCACATCGACATATACCTATTAAACGAGGGTGCACCGCAGACGGACCTCGGTGCTCTCGAATGGGTTGTCAGAGAGGCGGAGAATGAGATGGCCAGGTTAGAGAAGCTGGCGGAAGACATATTAGAAAGGGAAGGGCCTGAGAGTCCACTTCTTGAAGATATTTACGAGGTTGGTACCTCTTGCGCCCAGAATGAGTTCAAAGTTGAAGCTGACGTTTAATAGCGTCAAGAAGAAATGGATCCATCGACCTTCCATACACGAGCCTCCCTCATTCTTACCGGTCTTGGTTTCAACAAGAAGACGATACACAAAAAGACCAAGGACATGTCCGGTGGGTGGCGGATGCGCGTAGCGTTGGCAAAAGCACTCTTCGTAAGACCTTCGCTACTGCTACTAGACGACCCAACAGCGCATTTGGATCTGGAAGCATGTGTTTGGCTGGAGGAATACATGAAGAAGTGGAATCACACACTTATTCTCGTCTCTCACAGTCAGGATTTCCTGAACGGCGTCTGTACAAACATGATAGATTTGCGCATGAAGAGACTGATCTACTACGGGGGTAACTACGACGCTTACATCAAGACACGGAGCGAGCAGGAAACGAACCAGATGAAGGCCTACGACAAGCAGCAAGAGGAGATAAAGCACATCAAGAAGTTTATCGCTTCAGCAGGTACCTATGCCAACTTGGTCAGACAAGCCAAGTCGCGGCAAAAGATTCTGGATAAGATGGAGGCAGAAGGTTTCATACAACCCGTGAATCCAGATCGTGTCTTCACTTTCCGCTTTGCGAGTGTCGAGAAACTCCCACCACCTGTTCTGTCCCTGGACGACGTCACCTTCTCTTACTCGGGCAATCCCAAAGACAATCTCTACGAACATCTCGATTTCGGCGTGGACATGGACTCGAGAACCGCTCTAGTCGGCCCGAACGGTGTGGGCAAGTCAACACTGCTACGCATATTCACGGGCAAACTTTCGCCGACCTCGGGGAGCGTATCACGGCACACGCACCTGAAGCTCGGAGTGTACAGTCAGCACTCTGCCGAGCAGCTTGATCTTACTAAATCTGCACTCGAATTCGTCCGCGACAAGTACAGCTCCCAGAGCCAGGATTACCAGTATTGGAGGCAGCAGCTGGGCCGGTACGGGTTGAGCGGCGAGGCGCAAACGGCGTTGATGGGTACACTCTCCGAAGGGCAGAAGAGCAGGATCGTATTTGCGTTATTGGCCATCGAGTCGCCGAACATGCTGTTGTTGGATGAGCCGACGAACGGGTTGGATATTCCGACGATCGATAGCTTGGCGGATGCGATTAATGCGTTTAATGGCGGTGTGGTCGTCGTGTCGCATGACTTCAGGTACGTATTTTTTCCATCTGGATTGTTTCCGACGACACTGCTAACATACGTTTGCAGACTGTTAGATAAGATTGCCAAGGACATCATGGTCTGCGAGAACAAGACGATAAGGAGGTGGGACGGATCTATCGGGCAGTATAAGAACCACCTGAGGAAAAAGATGGTTTCCCTTGGTGCGGTGTGATGAAGGTCCTGGCCACCTTGGTAGTGAACTTTGCCATACGGAGGTGGGACGGATCTATTTGGGAGTATAAGAACTACCTGAGGAAAAAGATGGTTTCCCTTGGTGCGGTTTGATGAAGCTCCTGGCCACCTTTGGTAGTGAAATTTGCAGTTCATCTGTGACATCAAAAGCGGAAGATTAGTGGGTTGGCGAGCATGATATCAGGCGGTCTGGGTTGAGTAGATACAGGACACGGCATGGTCGGGTTCAACTACATAGAGGCGTTCGAGGCAGCCCCTTGTTTCCTTTGGAGCCATGGTGCTATGTGATAGAAAAGCCAGTTTTATGACCTCGAGGGTGATCCAAAATGTGCATATTGTAGAGACTTGCTTGATTGCTACAAATGAATGAGAGCGTGGTCTGTCAAGGTAAAAGCATGCGGTCTAACTATCGTTTTCCATGGTCTTCTACAATCTTTAGCAGCAGACTACACGACCGCCGTCATCCCAACTTTCTCATCACAGAATTGCTAAATGGACCTGTAGCGGTTCCGTCTCCCTCCTCAACCACCTCATGGTCAACTCATCCTCCTCGAAGAACCCCTTCGTCTTCTCCAAGACTTCTCTGTGATAATCATTGATGAAGCGCTTCTCCGACGTGGTCAGCAGTTTCTCATCGATCAGTTTCCTGCAAAGAGGGACCATTGTAACGTGTTCGAAGCCGAGGTACGGTTTATCGCCGAACTGGTGGTTCGTCTCCACTTCCTTGACCATGATGATATCTGCAGGGACGTTAGCCAAACCAGCTTGGAATACACTGGGCCATGGACGTACTCTCTATCCGAATCCCAAAGTTGCCGTCTTCATAGTACCCAGGTTCTACGTCTCGTTAGCAGCAAAATGGCACATCTGCCTTCAATTTCAGCATACCGTCAGAGAGTACATTGCCAACAGCTAGCGGAACTTCAGAATACTGTATCCTCGTGCCTACCCCGATCGGTCCTTCGTGAACGTTCTGTAACAGCCTCAGCCACTTGCGTGCACCACGCCCGTAATCGCCAACTTACCAGGTATGACCCAACTCCATGCCCCGTGCCGTGTCTATAATCCAATCCTTCATCCCACAGAAACTGGCGCGCCAGGGTGTCCAGTGCCATTCCGTTCGTGCCTTTGGGAAACTTTGCCCTTTCAAGCGCGATATTGCCTTTCAGGACAAGTGTGTAAGCTTTCCGTTCCAGTTCGCTTGGCTCGCCGAAGTGCAAGGTTCGAGTTGTGTCTGTGGTGCCGTCTAGATACTGAGCCCCAGAATCGCAAAGGTAGATGGCTTTGGGGTCGATGACTGAACAGCTTCCTTTTTCTGGCTTGTAATGGATTATGGCGGCATTAGCTCCGGTGGAGGAAATCGTGTCGAATGACAGGCCCACGAAGTGTTTCTGCTTCCTTGTTCATATCAGTATGTGAGACATCAAGAGACAGGAAAGTGCCATACGCTCTAAGCTCCTCGAGCTTGTCTGCCGCCTGCACCTCGTCCAGTTTTACCTGTTTCGAGACTAGTTGCTCCTCCAGCCACGCGAAGAACTCGATCAAAGCGGCGCCATCCCGGATATGGCATTCCCTCATGCCTTTGAGCTCCGTTTCGTTCTTTACAGCCTTGGCTTCAGCGATTGGACTGCGTGCTTCTTCGACATTATCTTCACCGCCCAAAATCTTACTTAGAGCCCATGATGTCTTCGTTGAGATGAGGAACTTGATTTTCGGTTTATGTGCTGATGCGCCATTCGTGTCGGCCGAACTCGATTCGCTAAGTGCTTTGACGTCCTCGAATATGGCTTCGTACGGTCTAATGACAACAGCATCGCCGAGATGGTCCTTGACGTCCGGACTCAGCTTGCTTTCGTTAACATAAAGCTTTGCTGTGGTGGGTGTGATGATGGCGTATGAGAAAAACACCGGATTGTAGGGAATGCTGGCTGTTCGTCAGCGCAGGCATGAGCTCTACTAGAGGCGTAGCGCACCTACTCGTTGCCTCGCAAGTTATACAGCCATGCAATGTCATCCAACGTAGCTGCAACCCGAATCTTCAGCTCTGAAGCCCAGGACAGTAAGGTCGGTACTCACAGACGATGAACCCAGCAACCTTTCGCTTGTCAAGCTCTTTCCTTAAATCTTCCAGCTTTTCCTCGAACTTCTTGCCAGAGTACTCTGTACCAAGAACTTTGACCTTCTCGTTTGGTCTTGGCGGTCTTTGCTTTCCCCATACTTTGTCCACCAAATTCTCCTCGACTGCTTTCAGGTCTGTTGCGCCTTTCTTCTTAATCTTTTCAGCTAGTTTTCGAGCATCCGCTACAGTCGGTTAGTTGTTGACATTTGCAAACTGACTAAGCGGGACTTGCGCGCTGTGATCACGGTTGGATCAACTCCCACTGTCTTTCCGTCCTCGGACTGGTCAGCCGTCCTGAACCTCTTAGCTACATAGCTATAGCGTCGGGCTGGCTTGACTTGATTACCATTCCTGCCACGTAGGCACGTCTTGAAGGCCTTGCTTCAATAGTTCCCAGTTTTCGTCCAGTTGTTTTTCGGCTTGGTTGAAGTATCGCCCGTCCGTAGCAAGTGCAGCTTTATCCAGAGTCACTATGGCCGTGCCTGCCGACCCGGAGAAGCCACTTATGAACTCTGACGACTAGTGAGTTGCAGGAGCTGGCGCGAGAGCACGTGACGGAACCAACCTCTCCTAGCGTCACAAGGAGCAATGTACTCGGATTGATGGCTATCCTCGGACGGTACAACTGAGAAACTTAGTTACGCCGAGCAACTGGAGCCTTCAAGTATACCGTAGATATCAATCTTGTTTTGCTTCATGAGATCTCGCAAATGGGCGAGGCGCTCGCCCGTGTGGACTTTCTCCATCTTTAGGCTCGATGATAAGGGGCTTGATGAATGATAACGGATTGGCCAAGCCTTCGGTTTTGAGAGAGTGACATTTATATAAGAAACATAAGTGGCAGGACGACGACAAGTCAATAACCAAGCCTGCATAACAGACAAGATCAAAAAGCATCTACTCAGGGTCACTGTACAAGGTCATCGTGCATCTACCGCGAGGCCGGGTGAAGGTCCGGGCCGCGATGAGCCGGACCTGCCTTGTTTGAATTTGTGTCCAGGCACGACTGCCGCCAGACCGCCTGAGTAAAGAGCACCTCTGACCTTCATTCATGCTGCCTCTGCAAATCCCTAGTTGAAGCGACTTTACCCATCATTACAGTAGACTCTCACTTGCTATCTGCTCGCAATGTTTTGCACATGCAGCTTAAGATCGCCACTTCTATGTGAATGAGTAGTCTGGCGTGCTTGCCGTCAGCACGTGACTCAAACTTGCAGAAAATGAAAGAAATCTCCACGCTTCTTCTTGAAAGAATATTGTCGAAGGCCGTGCGGAGACTTTGGATGGCTCCACTTGCTTTCATGCTAAAAACTCAGTGAACGTTGAATGTCAACAAAGTTGCCATATTGCTTCGCCGCCTGCCCCAAGGAGAGATTGTAAGATCTATGCGTAGTAGAATGGCGGCTTCGACTCAGCTCGAGCCGCACATGGTTGAAGAGATCATAAATGTGAATGTTTCAAGTCCTAGAGTAGAACTTGCATCAGCTAAGTCGTGATTAGCTTATTGCGCGCCTTTATCAACCTGCTTCGCCAGCGACCATCAATGACATCTCGCGCAAGATTTTAAAAATCCAAGAAGAAAGCACAGCATGGCAACTTGGCTTGACGCTCTTGTCCCATCCCGAGGAGAAGGTCAGATTTTACGGTGCTCTCACCCTCCAGCGAAAGATTAATACCCAATGGTACGTAACTAAGAATTAACGGTTAGTCGCGGATCTGATCCTCAACGCAGGGATCAGATTTCTGGAGAAGAGTATGCCGACCTTCTCGTCAAGCTTGTTTCTTGCTTCGTGCAGCTTGTTTCGCAAAACGAGGGCCCGCTGGTTGTCAAGAAATTCTGCTCAACGTTAGTCTCTTATGCGTTGAGAAAACCATCACAATGGAATCACTACGTTCGAACCTTGCTTTGTGCATTCTACAGCGGCGTTTATGTACCAGAGGCGGCCATGCAGTCATATTCGAGCAGCGAAGATCTGATTATCAAGCTTGCAAATCCTCAACTATCAGCAATTCTTCAGTTCAGTCTGACTTTGGCAGAAGAGGTTGGCAACATCGACCTCAAGTCCAGCACCCAGTAAGTGGCATTACTAGACCATTTGAGACTGATACTAACCTTCTCCACTTATAGTCGCATGTACCATGAAAGAGTGGAATCTGACGCCCCCGACAATGTCCTCATCATGCATGCTGCCCTTTCCGCTGGGGAAAGCGATCTGGGCTCCGAGGCGTTATCTTGCCTCAACGTAAGCATCGTGGCTCATTCCATCTCATCCACTAGTAACCCCTTCCTAGACATGGATATTCTATGGCCAACGAGCATGGAGCGACCACTCAGAACCAATGCAACATCTACGCCGATTGATTCGCCCTGCAATGGAGTGCTTGTTACACGAAGAAACCGTGGACCACGCAGTAGATTTATTTGCCGAGGTCATGACTAGTTTCTCGTACTTCCTCAGAGATGAAGACCGTGTCAATCTGTCTCTTTTCCTGCGTAGTCAATTGATACTCCCAAGGCTTCAGGAGATTGGAGACGGTGATCAAACCTCAGAAGATCGGAGGCTTGTAAGTCTGTACATCGCCTTTGCTGATGCCAGTGTCGACAAGGTCGTGGAAGATCCAGACGATGATACCTCGAAGTTCTTACTGGGTAAGTCTGACCGCTTGAAGGCGAGCTAGCGTAACATTGACCTGCATATGCTGAATCACAACGTAGACGCTTTACTTGCATTCCTAGTCTCAAAAGGCTATCCTGGCCACGATGATCTTGTTAGCGCCCCTACCTTGGAATTCTGGAGCACCTATGTTGATCATATAAATGATGCTGCACTGGCTGGAACAGAGGATCTTGAGTGGTTCAGCTCCGCTTTGCAACGCATTGCCCGTGTTCTGGAAGTATGCTGGTCTAAGTCACGATTTCCCGGCCAGGCGGAATTGGACAAGTGGGACTCTGATTCCCGAGCTGCTTTCAGCGACTTTCGGGCTGATGTTAAAGATCTTGTCCAATCCTGCTATCCCCTGCTTGGCAGTAGCTTGGCATCAAGATTCGCGGATCAAGCGTTGCAGACATTTCAGGAGCGCAATTGGTGGAGTGTTGAGGCGTCCTTGTTTTTCTTGAATGCAGTGGCAGACCAAATGGCGGAAGGGGAAACCGAGGACACCATTCTACTGCGAGTCTTCAGTTCTCATATGTTTCGCGACATCACCGCGGGTCCTGGTAGAGTTTCAAAAACGGCTTTAACCTTGGTGGGCTCATATTCTACGCTTTTCGAACGCCATCCGGAATCACTACCACTGATTCTAACCTATCTCTTCTCCACCCTGAATAATCGGGCCCTGGTCACCGAAGCCTCACGTACGATATACACCTTATGTTCGACTTGTCGACGTACCCTAACAACGTATCTTGACGCCTTCGTTGAACAATATGGCCAATTCCTCGGCTGGCCAACCGCTGATCGGTTTGCGAAGGAGAAAATTGTTGGCGCAGTCGCAGCCATCATCCAAGCGCTCCCGTCCGAAGAAGCGAAAGCCGCGCCCCTACAACGTCTCCTTGACTTCGTAGAAACTGATGTGCAGAGATCTAGAGAGTGTTTGGACGCCGGCGAAAGAGAACTTGGCCAAGATGCAGGTCTAGCAGCGCTTGAGTGCCTTGCCAGCATGGGACGAGCTATGCAAGTCCCTGACGATGTTCCCTACGAGCTTGACTTAGATGCCCCTGAAAGCAACTTCTGGAGGGAGCCGGAAGGTCAAAGCATACAAAACCGAATCCTAGCATTTGTGGTTGGTATAGCCAATATGCTCTTTGACGACGGTGATGTTGTCGAAGCTATATGTCAAATATTGAGAGCTGGCTACACCGAAATCAAGCCTGGCCCGTTCGTGTTCCCGGCTCAGGCAACGGCGGATCTTTTCGACATCGCCAGAATCATGCCTAGCCCAACACCACGTCTCATCGCCATTATTAATACAGCCTGCATCTTGCTAACTACTCGGTCCTCGGAGAGCTCAGGCCGTATTGTTGCTGAGGCAGCGCAGATGCTTGTCAAGGCGACAAGTCTAATCATTGATCTGCAAGGTCAGTACATCCGTTAACTAAAAGAAGCTTCATTCTGACAAGGTATAGACGCTAGGTATGATCCTGAAATTGCTCAGAGTTGCGTTGACCTCTTCGGTCGCTACATTCCTCGGTATGTCGACGTACTGTTGGGTTTAGATCCTCCTGAAGCTGTCGAACGCATATTCAATTTTACATTGCAATGCTTGCGTGGCGGTGACATTCTTCCTAAGCGTTCCGCGACGGTTTTTTGGGTATGTTGTGTTCGTGTTCTTTCCGGCAATAAAGTTAGCGGCTTTTGCATTGTTTCTGCACGGCGAATGGCAATGTCATTATCTGCACTTTACGGAAACAGCACTGTGAAATGCTAACACATCTTCCTAGTCATCGTGGCTTTCCCTCGCAAACCAATCGTACGACCTGCAGAGCAGAATTGAGCAAGTTACCAATCACTTTGGCCCACAACTTGCGGGTACCTTGATAAGGCAGATCGCCGGCGACGCTGCTCGTAGCGAGCTCGACTTCATTGCCGAACCATTCAAGAAACTTATTTTCCGACAGCCGAAAGCGAAGCAATGGCTGGAACAGGCTCTCACGAGCGAGACATTTCCAAGTCAGCGTGTTACAGATGAAGACAAGAGAATATTCTTGAAGAAAGTGATGGGATTGAGAGGAGGTAGAGAGACGAACCAAATCATCAAAGAATTTTGGATCGCGTGTCGTGGTACGAGTTTAGGATACACTTCCTGAGGCACCGAGCCCAAGGATCCTTTCCTAATATCTCTACCAAGCATGCTTATATATTGGATACAAAACTATCCTCATGAGGTGCTAACGAACGCAGACCTAGGTCCGCATTCTCTCGGCGTCGAAAACGATGGGTGTTCGAGCCGCTATCAGCATGAGGATTTCACTGCAACGGAGGATGCGGTACTACCAAGGCTGAAACTTGTCTGCGCACACAACTTGCACGAGAACCTCGAGCCAGTCTGCAACGGCTTCGCCCATGGAAAGCACGGCAAGCGGAAATCATGGGCGTATCCGGTCCACGCATGGCGTGGAAAGAGTGTACCGGCTCTGGAGGCACCTGCGAACTTTGGGTACGGGAACTACGCGCTGACTTACATTGGATGAGGGAATGCTGAGTTTGCAGGCCATGATGGAGCGTCTTCAGTGAAGGATGGGAAATAGGGTGAGACTGCACTGAAGTAAAACTGCACTTTAAACATCGAATTGATGATTGTCAATTCATTCTTGAACACAACACTTTTCCAAGATATCTATTGTTGGAGTTGCGCTGAACTTGAACTGCATTATGCAACTAAAACTCGGCAAATGCAGCCAAAGCAAAAGTTGCGCCAAACGAAAGTTTGAAAGCGACGTTATCTTGAATGGCCGACCGCAAGTCTACGCTTGTGAAGTAGCTTTGCATGCGCCTGTATGGGATCACGTGGAGGCCATTATATTCTAGCAACTGTGAACGGTTTGTATCAGTGATATGCTCCCTTTGCTGATAAGTACTCCAAGGATAAGTGAAAGACGGGCACGAAAGACTTACCTGGAGACCAAAAACTAGTATCCCAATCAAGAACGCCAATGGGCGTGAGAAGACGCTGACAGCGACACCGCCCAGCAGACCTATATTCGAAGTCTGGTTAGCCCACTTTGTCTTAAGGAGCCCATGACAAAAATGTACAGCCATCGCATGTCTCGTTTCGCTGGTTTCCCCTCTTGCTGCTTGCTACTATTGTTGATCAACCACGCGGGACCATCCCTTATCCACCAATCCGTAGATATCATCACCCTGCATCATGCCCTTCAAGTTTCCAAATGAAGCATTCCACAGGTCCAAGCCCTGCAATGCCTTCGATCCTAGCCTCGAAGTCTCCTTTTGTGTTCACATCCATCCCAGCCAGCCCAACAAGAAGTATGAACGAGCCAGACCTACCGCTAACGCTCCCCCAACTAAGCTGCCTAACCACCTCCCCATTCATCCTCCCACCCTTTGTAACCGGCACCCTCGCATCACGCTCATACGCATCGTACGACCACCCTCTAGATGTCGACCCGACGGGAGACGAATACGCGTCGCAGGAGTGGAGGTTCCGTTTGTAGACACGCCGAGCGTAGTTTTGAAGAGGAGATAGAGGGGAGGTAGTGGTGGAGGAGGTGTGGAAGGCGTAGAGGCCGATGCCGAGGGTTGAGGTTGTCGCTGTGAGGGTTAGGAGAGTTCGGGGGGATGTTGATATTGGGGCGCGGGCGCGGAGGGAGGAGAGGAGGGAGGAGGAGGTGGATGTGGCTAGGCGGGGGAGGAGGAGATGTGGTGAGAAGATCATCCTGTTGTCGTAAGGTAGGAGTTCTTTGAAAGGTTGAAGGTCGTAGCTGCCAATGCTGCCTCGTACAAGCTCACAAACTCGCTAGATAGAGCTTTGAAACGGAGGATAAAAGGTTCAGTAAGCAGAAGCGCTCGTGACGTCAAGCCCGTTGAGGCACAGCAGCGGACGAGTGGCGTAATTAAGGTTACCTGCAGCTGGAGACCCTGGAATTTACCTAATTATTTGATTCTACAGAAAATCCGATTTGCCCCGCCATAGAACTACGCCCTACAACACTCATCATCATCTGACTCACTCTCCAGCGTTTCTGATATTCGTCCCTCACCTACATCTCATATTCGGTTAACTGTAAACACGACTCAATTCACATATCTTCCGCAATCCAATACACTCCACCAGAATGGCAGCAGAACTACCAACCACAAATGGTCACGGCCCGCAGACGAACGGCGATGGCAAGTCCAACAACTTCGCCGTCAAAGCCGGGCTGGCACGCATGCTGAAGGGAGGAGTGATAATGGATGTGGTCAATGCTGAGCAGGTATCATATTCCCCCTCCATCGAATGACCAGGGCGAACTCAACAGGCGCCATCACGAACAGTGTCATGAGAATGGTCAAAGATGGAAGACTAACATGCTAGTTGAAAGGCACGGATAGCAGAAGAAGCCGGCGCCTCTGCTGTTATGGCGTTAGAACGGGTACCAGCAGACATCCGAGCACAAGGCGGCGTGGCACGCATGTCCGACCCGCAGATGATCAAGGAGATCATGGAAGCTGTGACCATTCCCGTGATGGCCAAGGCGCGGATAGGGCATTTCGTTGAGTGTCAGGTAGGGCGCTCTCATCCTCTGCGTAGCCTCTCTTTCTTCACCAATACCTGCAACTCGATCTTCAGCTTCACCTCAAAGCATAACTCTGTCACGTCCAGTCCCGCTAATGTGGTGCTCATCGCTTTTTACAGATCCTCGAAGCCCTAGGCGTAGACTACATCGACGAATCTGAAGTCCTCACACCCGCCGACGCAACGCACCATGTCGAAAAACACCCCTTCACAACCCCCTTCGTCTGCGGCTGCCGAAACCTAGGCGAAGCCCTCCGTCGTATCTCCGAAGGCGCAGCTATGATCCGAACAAAAGGTGAAGCAGGCACAGGGGATGTAATCGAAGCCGTGAAGCACATGCGTACGGTCAACGCGGAGATCGCCCGCGCCAGCTCGATGGATGACATGGAGTTGCGGGTGTTCGCCAAAGAGCTGGGCTGCTCGTTTGAGTTGCTGAAGGAGACGGCGCAACTGAAGAGGTTGCCGGTTGTAAACTTCGCAGCCGGGGGAGTGGCGACGCCGGCAGATGCGGCGCTGATGATGCAGTTGGGCTGCGATGGGGTGTTTGTGGGTAGCGGGATCTTCAAGTCCGGCAACCCAGCGACGAGAGCCAAGGCAATCGTGGAGGCGGTAACTCACTTCAGGGATCCGAAGAAGTTGGTGGAAGTTAGTATGAACCTCGGCGAGGCCATGGTGGGATTAAACGTTGGAAAGATGGGCGAGGATGAGCGGATGGCCAAGCGGGGATGGTAAAGTATAATAGTCTCAGCAGCTCGAGTTTCGAGGGGTCCCTGGGCCTTCTGTAGATATCGTAACGGATATTTTGTGCATGGCATACATCTTTCATGGCTAGGCGTTGCTGCAAATAGCGAGGCGCGCTTATCTACATGCGTCTGAGTTTGGATTTTTATCCTGAGTCTTCGTGCCCTTGATGCGCAATGTTAAGCCAACGTCCGAAACGTGACTACTTGTACCCGCTAAGTTCAATGGTGTTGACTCTTTCAGCACTGTACCGAGCCTTCGTTTTCCTCAATCAACAATATCCTCCAGCAGCGCTTCAAGCTCTTCTTTCCGAAACGGGACCCAGAGCACTTCTCCTCCTCCCATTCCATCCCGCCTCGAACAAATCATCTGATGATCGTGAAATTCTTTTAGCAATTGCCTAAACGCCATTTCGTTACTGCATATAAACTCTTCGGATGCCTTTTGGTAGAGCGTCCTGTATTCCACCGCGCCTTGACCCTCCTCCGTTCCTCGTTGGCGATTGTTCTTCGAATGTCCTGTCTCATTCAACGTAGCACCTTCTGCATCGTCACCGTCAGGCATGTCAGCGGGATCGAGCAGCGGATCCGTGTCAATAGCCGCAAGTTGCTCGGCCACCAGAACGCGGAAAAGGTTTCGGGCGTTTTCTGGGAGACTGCGCAAGACGAAGCCAACGCCTTCTCTGCCACCAACGGCTCTTCGCCCCTGCCGGCCTAGCAGCTCGTTGACGGTGTCGACCGTGCTGATTTCCTCCCCTTCAGCCCAGGGCGCGAAGGTTGTGCAGTCGTGGAAGAGGAACCTGAAACCCGAGGATGAAAGAAGGGGCAGAGAAAAAAGAAGGGGAAACGAGGGAGTGTTGGCTGTAGCGAGGAGGGAGATATGAGGCTTGCACGAGCTAATCAGACTGGAAAGTGTGGAAATGGTGCGTGAGGTTCGCAATGAGGGTGAGTCGAGGCTGTGGATTAGGAGGAGGATTGGCGTCTGAGGTTGGTTTTCGCGAAGATACGATTGCATCAAAGCGAGCAGATCGGCGGGTTGCGTAGGAAATTTGGTATTCTTGGGAAAGATGACTGTGGCCAGCGTCGTAAGAATCGAGCGTAGAG
Source organism: Lichenothelia convexa (assembly GCA_021030975.1). Taxonomy (NCBI): domain Eukaryota; kingdom Fungi; phylum Ascomycota; class Dothideomycetes; order Lichenotheliales; family Lichenotheliaceae; genus Lichenothelia; species Lichenothelia convexa. The sequence goes on along the minus strand of JAGFMK010000006.1, from coordinate 109,668 downwards.
TGGTAGAAGCATTGTACCCGTTTGCAATGACGATCTTTGGGCATGCAGATGAAAAGGAGGTTGCGTTTGTGGAGAGATAAGTCGCAAAATCTAGCGCCAGCGCCCGCTTGGAGCCGTACCCATAGAGACAGATGTTGAACCCCTGATTCAACTCAAAGGCCCATTGATCGAAAGACCGGCTGTGGAGCGAATGTAAGAATTCTTGCCCCCCTTGGTGCGGATCTTTATAAGCCTGGATCTGCTCATAGTACTCGTCATGACTGAGAAGCGACTCAGAGGCAAGGGTGTTATTGGACGTCTTCGCACCACCCGGCCGGTTGTCAAAGAAATATCGTTCGTGTGGGGGTAGGTTTATCGGAGGGGTGGGTGATCGTGCTTTCCGCCTTCCCTTCGGACGTCCCCTGCCTCGTTTTGATGGTGTTTCTGGGATTTGGTCGAGATCCGCTTGCTCCACATGTATTGTGTCCTGTTCCTCGTCCTCCTCATCTCTCTCGTCTTCTGCGTTTAATATGTCCTCCGCAAGTTCATCGTCTTCTTCCAGACCATCTTCCTCGTCCAAGCCGACGGAGACGGTCCGTTCAATCAGCGCTCGCGCACTTTTTCTCCGCGCAGATCGATCGGCATTACGTGTGATTGGGTTGGTAGCGTCAATGGTCGGCTCGTCGTCCGGCTTATTGGGTGTAGTGAAAAGAACCTTGCGGAGGGACTTGGGCGTTGCCTCGAGCGTGTGGTCCCCATTGACTATGCCATTAGCCAAAAGAGTGGCTTTGACGGGAGTAATCTTCTGATTCTTGGGCGGTCGTCCTCTTCTGCGCTTCACGGGCGTTTGAAGCTCTTCTACAGCGGTTCCCTCATCTTGTATCTCTGGTTGAGTAGCTTTACTACTTTTCCTCGGTGTTGAAGCTGCATCAGACTCTTCTGCAGCCCTTTTCCTCTTCATATGGTTGCCGGATTGTCGCTTCGCCAAGCAATGTATGGTCAATCTACCTACGCTTGCAGTACCTGGTAGTTCACATCTGCCCATTACTCGCAGCGGCGCGTAGGCACGGCGCTTGGGAGACGCGCCGCGATAGTGGCTGCCAAGCTTATCGATACCCTATCACTCCTGTTTATGCATCAATGTACTTTGAGTCATAGCACGATGGCAACAACTCGTCAACACATTGTTGTCAGAGCCATGGAGTGAAGCAACGAAAGAGGGATACTCTTGTAGAACGGCCGCGGACACATTAAACCTGCACTTTCTACTCTCCAATGGCCAGGGTGACCTTGGCTAAGTGCTTGTAACGTACTGGGGGAAGTAGGATACATGAGACAGCTTCGCTGATATCACAATTGAGAAACTTACTCTGATTCAGTAGGTTTGTGCATTGAGGCAACCGGAGTGAATAACATGGCCCTTTTGCCTCCAGTCCTGAGGCGCTCAGTCACATATCTGAATAGCCAAGTTCGCCGATACTCCGCTCCAGGGGAGGGTTCGGTACCATTGGCAAAGCAAAAATACGTCCCAACTTCTGGCTCGTACCCGAAAGGCTTCGTCGCGGCTAGCACACATGTCGGTGTCAAGCCATCGAATACCCGGTTCGATGACCTAGCGCTTATAGCCTCAGAAACACCATGTTCCGCCGCCGCCGTGTTTACGAAAAACAAGTTTCAGGCTGCCCCGGTGACAGTGACGAGAGAGATGCTACAGAAGAGAGGCGGCAATGGGATCAGAGCTGTACTTGTCAATTCCGGCTGTGCAAACGCAGTGACGGGCAAAGGAGGTATCGAGGATGCTTGGAAGATGGCAGAAGCGACGGACAGATGTTTTGCAGACCGAAGCAGGCAAGATGAAGACCGCAGTTCAAGTACGGTCGTGATGAGCACCGGAGTTATCGGGCAACGGTACGCTATATTTACCTCAGCCGACTCCTCAGCGTCCATATCCTGATCCGATACCGACAGCCTGCCGATCCACAAGATTCTCAGCAAAATCCCCGTCGCCTACTCTGAGCTAGGCTCGTCCCACCAGCATTGGCTTCGAGCAGCTCGCGCAATCTGCACGACTGACACGTTTCCCAAGCTGCTTTCCAGACCCTTCACTTTACCCTCGTCTCCAGACACACAGTATCATCTCGCTGGGATGACCAAAGGGGCGGGGATGATCCACCCGAACATGGCCACCCTACTTGGCATTCTCTGCACAGACGCTCCTATACATCCATCTGCACTGCAGTCCCTCCTCCTGCCAGCCATGGACAAGTCCTTCAACAGCATATCCATCGATGGGGATACCTCCACCAACGACACCGTCGCCCTCCTCGCTAACGGCGCAGGCGGGGGACCAACAATATCCTCTTCCGACAGTCCCGGCTACCAGGAGATGCAGCGGATTCTGACCGACTTTGCCGCTGACCTAGCCAAGCTAGTCGTTCGTGACGGCGAAGGCGCCACCAAATTCGTCACTATCCGTGTCACCAATGCTTCTTCCTATAACGACGCCAAAGCCGTAGCCTCATCCATTGCTCGCTCTCCTCTCGTGAAAACTGCACTTTACGGCAAAGACGCCAATTGGGGCCGTATCCTCTGCGCTACCGGCTATGCTGCCGACTGTGGGATCAACTCGATCGTTCCGTCTGAGACTAGCGTGAGTTTCCTGCCCACAGACGGCAGTGCAGAACTGAAGCTCTTGGTCAACGGCGAGCCGGAAGCTGTAGATGAGGAGCGAGCTGCGGAGATACTGAACGCGGAAGATCTAGAAATTCTTGTACGGTTAAGCGAGAGGAATGGAGAGGAAGCGTTGTATTGGACTTGTGATTTCAGCCATGAATATGTGACTATCAATGGCGACTATAGGACGTAGATATAGAAATATGGCGAGGACTTCCTTGTTGATTGATCAGAAGTCCCGTGCTTTAGGATCGAGTTCTCTATTAAGATATAGAAGGCAGGTCTGGTCGTGGATGGCACTTGAACCCAGGATCTACGAAGCTACCAGGATTTCCGTTCGGGTTGCCGACTACCAAGGAGAGTAGTACGATGCCAACTTTATCTAAAGATTTTGAACAGACTAGACAGATCCCACAACAGCTAAAATCACTTCTTCAATCTCCCTTCGTCATGTTGTGTAATCTTCTCTGGGGCTTGCAAGTCCTCAAATGACTCGATCCTTAGACCCATTCTTACGTCCAATCACCGAGGCCAGCTGGACCGCAAACAGCGAAGAACGGGGGCTTATCAGTAGTAGAACCGTCAACATATTTCAAAGTCGCTCCTCAGGACAGATCGCAAGGACTGGAGGAAGGGGCCTGTGCTCCAGTGCCCAAGATCAAAATGAAATCGGTGGGATTGGTGGTAGAATCTGTGCTAAGAAATAGATGGTATCAAAACTTCTGAGTCTAACGCGTGTGTCGAGCTTACACATCCTCCACTGCAAGTGAGCCTCTTGGCGTTAATGGTACGAGATACATAACAAATCCACCAGGAAACTGCCACGGTCAAGAGCTCTATATATATCAAGACGACCGAGGGTTGCGTACGCTCTCGACCAGGGAGAGCGCAGGCCTGATGGGAACGAGCTCGCCACTTGGAGCATGGACTTGTGAAATTCGTAAGACTAAAACATAAAAGTGCCGCGCTTCTCTCGGTACCCTTTGCTCCGCAACTGAATTTTTTTTAAACAAAGGCGATCTATATAAAGCAGAGCTACGATAAAATCTGGATGCGCACAGTGCGGTACCTCCAGGCAGGTTTCCACTTTCTACACGTTTGCCTGTGATAATATTTTATCCGGCAACTTCTTCGTTTAGGCCACCATGTTAGATAATTGAATTAGTAACCGGATTAGATCAGAGTTGTCCACCGCCAATCGTGCCATTACTTTTTCCCTTCCTTTTTGCCCCTCCAGTAAGTCTCCAAGACCACATGGGTATAAGCCGTAGCAGGCGCAAAACAACAATCCACACGACGAAGAACCCTCCTACCGCTTGTGCGCCCGCCCATACCTCCTGCATCCGGCTATATACTTAGTTAGATAGGCTAGCCTACGATTGAAGAAGTAGGCGAAGATTACGCGTTGGATGAAAATGAGATTCAACGCCGAGACGGCAAGATCACTACCCGTTTAAGGCGTCAAGAGGGCTATAGGCCAAGAAGACAACGAAAATCAAGGCCGGACTCGCAGGGGATCAGCCCCGCTGGAAGCATCTCGAGCATAGATTCTTCGCAAGACTCGACACAGTCCTTGAGCGAGCCGTGTGTCTTGTTTCAATTTAGGAGTTGGAGGTGTGATAAAGACTGGCTTCGTGATGATGATCTAGTAGATGATGACAAGATTGTAGAGATGGTAATGACACCCAGGAAGATGGTGAAAATCCAAGGAAGATGGTTATGATGTCCAAGAAGATGGTAATGACGCCCAAGGAGATGGTGATGGCGCGCCCAAAAAGATGCTGATTATGTTCAAACGATGGGGATGGAGAAGATGTCCAAGAAGATGGTGACGATAACCTAGATCATGATCGTGCAGAATGATCCCGCTGGCTCTTCATGCGTCACGGAGAGACCGGAGAGGTGTGTGCACCCAGATGTGATCAATCGACAGCGAGGTGTCAACGTGTGGAGAGGAGTTGTAAGGTGGTGTGGAGAGGAGTGGAGAGTGATGATGTTGGCAATGTATTGGAGTCGTCAGAGAAATAACCCGGTCATGTTGTTGCGCGCCGACGGAAGAGCGGCCTATGCGCGATTGCTGCTCTCGCGACAACGGCCTCTTTGCTTTATTAATATGAAATTATTCTGATGATTGGAGTTTGTGACGAGCATCTTTGCAATCTTCGAACGACACTTCGAAAAGTTTCTTGCTTGGCTTGATCACTCCAGATGAACATACCGGGCTTACCTCCCTAGAGTCATTACGATTGAAACATGATTCTTGATCAAAGATAAACACTTTTTTTCATAAGTTGCAAAGCGACTTGTCCAAAGGGCCGTCCGTTTAAAGCCACACTCTTCGCTAGATGGACGGTTTGTAAGATATACACAGAAGTATTATAACGCTGCAAAGTCGCCGATGCCGAATGCTCACGTATGCTCATTGCTTCATATCACTGCACCTTCTTCCCCTCCCCATCCGGCGCATACTCCCGATCATCCTCTCCCTCCACCTCATGGCTAATCTTCTCCATCTCCTTCTTCTGCCTCTCCCACTCCTCCTTCCCCATCTTCGTCTCCTTCCTGAACAGCTCTGCGTTCGGCCTCCTGTAGCTCCCACCCAGCCTATCCCACAACGTCGTAAACTGGCCGTAGTTGTAGTTGAAGTACAGATGATGTAGCGTATGGCACGCCGCACCGTTAATGACAGGCGAGTTCGCCACATACTCCCCATCATGGATCATTACCGTCCAGATATTGATGAATATAAAGAGCGCAATGTACGCGAACTTCTGCAGCGGGAAGATGAACGGGAAGATGTGATACGGTATACTCTGCGCGTATCCGTCAAAGGGATTGAATGCGTGGCTGGCGAACGGCGTCGGCACAATCCACTTGTGATGCGGCTTGTGCAACTTCTTGTAGGCCCACGGGTGGTGCAGGCCCCTGTGGATCCAGTATATGCAGCAGTCGGTGAAGGTGATGAACAGCGGAAACTGCAGTATGTCGTACCACCTCCCCGGCCCGTCCGCGCTGCTGTCGTACAACTTGGAATAGCCACGTACTTCAGCGAGGAACAGAGGCGTGGTGAGTATTGCCATTACCGGGAGTGCGCGCATGCACTGTGAGATTTCGAGGCGCATTTGGTTCTTGAGGAATTTTGGGTGAGCCATTGTGCGTTGGTCGAAGATGAAGATGTATGAGAGGGAAGCGAAGACGAAGTAGATGACGAGGCCGAACAGCCTGAATTTCATGCATTAGTCTTTGATTTTCCGCAGTGGCTGTAGGATAACACTTCGAGTGGGACACTTACGCTGTAATAAGATAGAGACTAATTCCCTGTCTGTATATGTTGTTCCGTGGCAACTGGCTCATGTATGCCCAGCTTGACGGCTGAAATGAGAGCCATTGGCTTGCTGGCTCGAAAATGTAGTTGACATAGGCCGTTGGGACTTCCCGTAAGCTTGTAAGAGTTGCATTCGGTGCTCCATGTTTTAATGAATTGTAAACAGCAGTAGCTGGCGCAGCTGGCAATAGAGTCGCATATAACCGATCGAACAGGAAGGTGTCAAAAACCTCGAGGACAATGTCCATGGCGGTGGGCCTCTTCCCCGTATGTGGGGTCTCTCGGCAGCAGCTCTCAACGATGCCTTGCGCGAAGAAGCTCGTTTACAACCTCAGGATGCAGGAGCTTGTATGTAGTAGTAGTGTGCCGAGCTTAAGGAAAGAGTAAGTATTTTTTAGAGAGAAGGTAGGAGTGATACGAGGCCTGCAAAAACAAAATATAGCCGGAAGCGTTATTTGTGATTTTGAGTACTCGTAACCGTTCGCGCCAAAAGACCCTCACGACCCTGTCGATTCCAGAACACGGCTCCCTCCGTGCCCTGCATACGCGGCAAAAGCTCTGATAGGAGCCCCTCAACGGCAAGCGAAGGCTTCTTCGCCGATGTGGCCTGATCAGCGAAGGAGGGGCGCTGATTCCAAGGTTGTTCGTACGGTGTACACTACCTCACTGTAAGACATGCTTACTTGTAAGACAAGGTCAAAACTACACCTAAATAAACTTTTCTTAACGGGCTATAAGACAAAGTTCATATAATACTACTTATATAACTAGATAATATAGTATATTAGTAGGCTCTAGGTATAGTATTATATGTAAAACATTACCCAAGACATTAATGTCTTATAACTAGACTTGCTCCGCTATAAGACAATTTTTTCTATAAGACCACGTCGACTTCGGACCAATCTACTCCCGACCGTTTATAAGACCTTGTCTTATAAACCAGTTACCCCGGGTATCTACAGTATTTATTCGTGGTAGACTTACAGCTGGAGATACCTTACCAACTAAACATTTAGGTAGCTATATCGAATAAGCTAAGGTACAGTATAGTACTATCACACGATTCTGCCTTAGTGCCGACGAAGCGGCAGTGTTAAGTCTAAATTCACAACAGTGTCGGAACTTAGTATGCTGCCCCTTCTGGCACTTCCTCATGCCTTTACCTTTCGAGCAATTGCGGTACCGATAATTTAGATGCCATCATATTTCATTTATAGGTTCTAATTGCCGGCACATACACCAGTTATCCACTGCCATCCTCGTCCCAATGGGAGAACAGGGAGGCGATGTGCTCCGATAACAGTTCAGATATCAGCGGAGAGGAGCAGCGGGCACACCAGATGAAGAGGTTGTCTAGCGTTGGCTGTATTCTTCACTCCATGTGACCCACCTCCTCACTACCTCATCAATGCCCCTAACCCCGTCTCTCGTTCCTTCCACCTCAAACCACTCCCTATGCTCTTTCCCACACGCTCCACACAACCGCCTAACTCGTTTCTCGGCGAGCTCAAGGTGGATGAGGCGCTCCACACGATGTGCATGCGGAACTTTGCGGACTACCGTTCCATGGGAGGGGCTGGCTGCATTGATCGCAGCCGAGGCTCCAAACGTGGGACGAGACGAGGGAGGCGTCGATCCCGACGAAGCAGTGGGATAATCAGACGATGGTATATGAGGGTACCAACGTAGGAGAGTAAGATCGTAGCCGCATTGACGAGTCCATTCGCTCATCCGACGGTGGACATTACTTGCTCGGCCTATCTTGAGAAGTATTGTTTTCTTCCCATTGCCCGACTGCGGCGTGTCTCTTTCGTTTCCGCCCACGATGCATTGCTTGTCTTCGCCGTATGCTTGCAAAACATCACTAGGTCGCCTTCGACTGCTTGCCGTCGGCCCCTGCGGTGAAAGCAGCGAAGAGACAGCTCTAGGTGATGGCGGACCGGAAGCGGAATTCGGTGTGAGCCAGAATATGTAAATGTAGCCTTCCTCATCGTGAGGTGATAGTGGTTTTGAAAGTTCTGTGAGAACGGATGCTGCAATAGGAGGCGAGATATTGGTAGGGAGTAGACTAAGAAGATTGGATGTTTGTGAGGTTGCCGTGGGATCGTTTACATCATGGTTGGGCGCAATGGACGAACGGTAATGGCGAGACGGTGCAGGATGCTGTGGCTTCTGAATCGTGCTCGTCAATCCGTAATGTGAAGGTGGAATCTTTGCCGTCGACACCATAGGGTGTGCCGGAGCAGACTTTTGTCTGCTCGGTACCGCATGCCCAGGTGTAGCGCTCTCGCAATGGACAGACGACATCTCTGGCCTCGGAGTACCATGCACCCTCCTTCTGTGTCGTATCACTTCCACATAATCATCCTCAACGTGACTACTCATGCAGCATAGCGCCGCAAAGAAACTTGACTTCCTCGCTTTCGGATGCGGTTTCCGCGGCAGCCTTTCATGAGGGCGCGGTGTTCCAGTTTCATGTGACCCATCTTTCCTCAAACAGATGACGGCATTCTCCTCAGTTTTACCAAGGCTTAAAGGCCTCTGTATACGTCTTGGATGTTCCTCGCTTTCTTCGTTCTGATGCCGGCGTCGGCCTTGTTCCACGTTCTGAGTAAGAGTAGTCCCACCTTTGTCGAAGTCCAACACTCCGATCCTATTGATCAACGTATCTAGACTTGTTCTTGGCTCCAAGGCTGGCCCAGCCGCGTTCTTGACCAATTGCTCCGCTTGATCCTTATGCTGCCAGCAAAAGAACGCTGTCGTATATTCATTCTCCTCATTATCCAATGAGACTACTGCTACAATACCCTGCGAAGTAGACTTGGGTGATGTACGAGGAGATCTCGTTGGTGAGCCGATTGAACGTCTACAGGGCCGACCATTGCTGGTTATGCCTCTGCATGTCGTTGCTGGGTCTTTGGAGTCGGATCGGCCAAGGAGGGATTCTGGAGTATACCGAGCGAATGGCATGCTGTCTTTGCTTCAAGTATGGACAATGATCATCTTAGGTACATGAGGGCAGATTTAGCTGCACAATTGACAGTATCCTTAGTGGGACGGTTCAACCATGGTCACGGACTTGAAGGCACGTTGACGAGAAGACAACGTAGACAGAGCAAAGTGCCATAATCTCATATGCTACAGGTTGGAGGTTTAGCATCCTTATTACTTTACGTTAATGTAATATTGTAGCTTAGGCAGCAATGGTCCAAGAGCATGGGGCAATGCCCGTAACATGTAAGGAGGTTGGTTCGATCTTGGAAAAGCAGCTTCCAGCCACCCTGCTGCGCATTCTCGGCAACAGCCACAACACCGGGAGCCCGAGCGTCTCTGGCATCTGTAAAGTTAATTGTCCTTACATCTACGGAGTAATTTGCAAGATATCCAATGTGCATGATTCATAAGCTGCTCCCTTGCGTATATACATCGCATTAATGGTTCTTTTCATTGCCAATGAGCGTTTTGTAGATGTCAGGATCAAATCGAATAGATCCGAAAACGCTTCGTTGCGATGCTCAGCAAGACAGCGTTGACGCCAAAGCTGGCGGTACATTAAATCCTTAACCCAGAAACTAAATCCAAACATCCTTCTAGCGTCCGCTCCAATTCTTCAACGCGGAGCTGCAGCCTCTGATTCTCGCTTCTCAGACTGTTGACTACACTTCTAACGCCCTTGTGCGTAGCGTTGCTCAGGTCACCTTGGGCGAATGATCGCTCCCTCAGCCAATCTTCGCGTTGTTCCTTTAAATATCCACTTAGCCACCGGTACTGGTTCGAGGGAGGATTGCACGAGGCAGAAAGCTTGATGTCAATGCCTGGTAACGGTAGTTCGAGAATATGGTCATCTGATTCCGGGGTCGTGCAGGTAGTTTCCGAAGACCTTGATGTGCCCGTCCGACGCTCGTCTTCAGACTCGAAGCCCGAGTCGCCTCCGTGTAGCGCGCTCTTGCGGTCGCGCACATCTCGGCTTGACTGAGAGCTGTGGGATGATGTACTGCGTCTTCGTTCCTCTCGTGTCTCCGCCCGCCGTACCTTCTCAAAAGCTAGCTCGTCCGCAAGAACTCTCATTGCCTTCTCTTGTTCAACTGCCTTAGCTGCCATGTCGTCCAACTGTAACTTCAGGTGCCGTGACCTCGTCTGCGCCTGTTCCGCCTCATCTTGTTGTGCAGCTTTCTCCCCTTCCATCTCCCGGAGAACCTCGGTCTTGATCTTGTAAGCGGTTTGCAATCGGAGAATCGTAGCTTCGGCATTCATTAACAGATCATTGAACGAGGAGGGTGCCAGACGATCCATTGGACCAGTAGGGAAGAGGGCAGCTTCAACATCGAGGCTTAAGAGCGGATCTTGGCTTTCCTCTGACACTGGTGTCGGTGCTGGGAGGTCTGACTTCGAGCCAAACCATGAGAACCGGCTTTTCGGAGGTCGAGCGATTGAGCTCCTTCGCAAGCCCGTGTCAGAGCTACTCCGTGCATGATCCCCTGAGAATACAGTAGGTGCTGAAAAGTACGAATCCATGTCGAGGCCCTCTTTCCGCGGAGATGGTATGATACCCAAGCTCATAGGCGCGGAAATGCCGTTGAACCAAGTACCAATGACCCCTTTATCTTTCCCAGTGTAATTCAAATCTCCCTCACTCTCCGCTGAAGATGTTCGACGTGAACTGACAACTTCAGAAGATAGTTGCGAGGTTGGACGTCGAGTTGGTCTGGATGAGGTTACCCGTGTTAAGGCAGCCGGAAACCTGCAATTGTCGAAGAATGAACCTGCTTTGGACCGCCTATGAGCTCGAGAGAGTATCGAAGACCGTTCGGGCGATGCTGACGGGGTTCTGTCCTGGCGTTCAGAGGAACGTGCAGTAAGGGCGCTGAAGGGTTGGAGAAGGAAGATGTTGGAAGGATCATCTCCATCGATTGATCCAATTGGAGTAGGCTGTCGGAAACAGTCTAACTCAAACTCCACAGAGCTGTGCCATACTTCGGAGTTGTCCTGCAAGGAGGACGATGAGGGGTGTGTGGAATGGAGGGATCCATCATCCAGCATGTTGCCCTGTACGAGTAACGGTGGTATGCTACCTCCAGATGCAGGTACTAGACCCAGGCCCAAGATAATTGATCGATACCGACTAGAGAACTTGTTTGCGTCAGGTTACCAGTAACCCCGCAATTGGGTTTTCGTAGGATGCCCAATGACGCGTGTGTTTAGGATCGTCTTGCCGCAAACCAATCGATAAAGCTTTCGAGGGAGGACTCCAAGCGATGGCGATGCAAACCACAACTGCAGCGAAGGGTTATACAACAAAGAACTGCTATAGCTAGCAGAATACGGTAAAGCAAAGCTCATTCTTGCGGGTGGCAGGAGGTTCATATCTTGAACGTGCCTCCTTCAAGAATAATTGGAGAGGCTGAAACGCAGTGTGGCTGGGACCCTGGATCTATGCTCCTGAGTCCTGGCTCATCCCTAGCGCTGTAAACGTGTTAACTCTACCTGCCGTAAGATGAAATCTATACGGTAAAGTAGAGACGTGGCACATTTAGATTTGATTATTGTAAATCGTCCCGAACGTTAGGTACCATAATATGCTGCCATTAACTTAACAGCAGAAGAATCATTGGCGGCTCCTGCATTTCTGTTTGTAGCCCGCCTGCACAATGACGGAAACCCACATGTTCTGATGTTCACCACATCCGAGAGAGCAAGCGAAGTGCGCAAAGCATGAGCAATCGCGCATCTCTCTTCAATTTTCATACAACTTACTTTTAAGATATCTACTTGTCACAGACATATTCATGTCTCAAGTTACATTCGCGAAAGAGCTATATGATGACAGAGGAGAAAACTACGAGGATTCCCATCACCCGTCCTTCGTCCGAAAATTCTTGGCCCTTGCACCGCCTCAGCCGGGTCATCATGTTCTGGATCTAGCTTGCGGCACTGGGCTAGTCACGTTTCTTGCAGCAGAGAAGGTCGGCAGCAATGGTATTGTCGTTGGAGTCGATGTCACCCCGGGCATGCTCTCTCGTGCCAAGGAGCGCAAAGCGCGGGAGAACTGGACAAATGTCGAGCTCTTCGAGCACGACATTATGGATCTCGGCTCGATAGATTATCTAAGGGGCAAGGAACAATCGTTAGATCTCGTTACCTGCGCCTCTGCGTTCGTGCTGCTGGAGGACCCACTGGCTGCGATCAAGCACTGGATACAGTATCTCAAACCTGGAGGAACGCTGATTGTCGATGTACCGCATACAAATTGTTCCCTCTTTGGCATGCTCCTAGAAAGGGCCGCACGCCGCATTGGCGTGCATGTTCCACATAACAGAAATTGGGTGGAGGGAGAACATTCGCTGGAGCAAGTGCTGAGAGATGGCGGCTTGAATGTTGAGAGAATTACGACTGTTGAAGGGGTTTTCGAAGGCACTAGATGGCATGACGGTCAAGCATGGGAGCAAGCGTTCCAAAGTACCATTGATGCTGTGCCGTATGCAGAGTTACGGAAAGATGACCAAATCAGGACCATGGCCAAGGACGCCTTTCACCAGGTATGGCTAGAATCCCTGGAAGATGGTCGCTTAAGGGAGGAAGGCAAACTGTGGGTTGCAGTGGCCCGAAAGCCCTGAGTAAAATCTGATATGGGAGTAATGGCTCGCAGCGCTTCGCACTCGGATTTCTATCGTTCGCTAGACGACTTCTGATATTCAGTTCACAAGACTGATGAAATGTGGACGTCTTGAATCGTAAGATTAGTTACCCTTCTCTGTGGCGTACAAGTGGCGACCAGGCCTAGACTACAAGTAACAAAAACGCCATATCCTCAACTCCTAAACTCCTCCATCAACAATAATACAGAATGCGTTCGCATTAAGGTCAAACGGGAAATATCAAGCCATTGGAGATAAACAGATCCCAACGCGGTCTTCATGCAGAATCGAACTCCCAGACTATGCCTCAAATGGTGTAAACTCGCAACATCCTTCCCTTCCATGAGTCGCGAAGATGGGTCCCAGTCCGCCAGAGCGCCGGAAGAAAGCGCTTTACGCCGGAAGACCTGACGTAATTAGATGCATATATCCTCCATGTCTTCATCGGACCAGTCTTCCTCGGGGTGACTGTCGGACCGCCTGAGCTCGGATTGAGCAGCCAATTCGCAGTTGGTCTGCTGATGGTCCAAATCCCAAAAAGCTTCGAAGACGACGAGATTTGGTGCGTTAGTGTAGCGCCTGGTGATGCTTTCCCTTACATCGAAGAGTCTGCTTGCGTCTCCTGGGAAGTAGGATCCGGCCTTCAACGAGAGCCTGTGCTCCGGCGTGTTGCAAGCCTGTGCGTAAATGCGCTTGCAATCCGCAATCGTGTCCTCCTGCGAAAGCTGTTATTTCTGAACTTGGGTGGGCCCGGGGCATTACTAGGCTTACATCTCGGATCAAGGAATGCCATATATTCCTCCCCCGCAAAGGACCGGATAACTCATTTGATTCTGCCACGAACACAACCCAGCAGTCTTGTTGTGGAGGTGCCTGCAGATGTTGGACATAGACCTGCGCAATCCTCTCGTGCAATACCCTAACACCGAGTTAGGTTTGATATCCAACAGGGCGTTCTGCTTACCGATAGCATGGCTGAAGCGGGATACTGGGCGTGTACTCTGACAAGTTGACCCGTAAGAAAGATCTTGTTGTATCCTTAAGTTCGTTGGCCTTCTTGTGTAGACTGTCGGTTGTTTGAACCTTGTCGCTATGGATATAAGCTTTCAGAAGCTTCATCCAGACTTTCGAAAGAACGGAGGAACCGTCGTAATCGGATGTCACACTTCTCCCGGCCGCTGCAACAAGCTCTTGTCTCGGAGTTGACTCTTTCTTGCTGCCCTCATCTCCACATCCGTTTGCCGCCATGAGCTCCTGTCCAGAGGGAGCCACTTCCGAATACCGTCGAGGCCGAGATAGTTTGAATGTGGGCTCGCATTGACGCAAGGCGGCCATGCTGAAACAACAATCAAGAAAGAAGAGGACATCCGCTCGAGAATCACGTTGGACAGCCTCCTGAAGATCATTCCAACGAATCCTCGCCTCTCCTCTACTGTGAAGCACCAGGTGATGTTAGTACACGTCCAAACACAGCACAAAGTCGACGGAATACTTACCCGCTCAAAGTCAGGTTCCCCCAGTTACCCACATGGGCGTCGTTACCTCCATGGCCGTTATATGCTATGATGAGCAGATGGGAAGGATCATGGCCATAGCGCAACACGAAGTCGTCGAGTTTTCGGGAAAGTTGTTCTTCGCAGCTAAAAGTGGTACGACCGGAAATCGTGTAGGACTCGTGGTCCCAGAAGTACTGACGGCAAACATCCTCAATCATCTTGAGCCGGTTCTCCATCTCCTTCTCATTCGCAAAGCCAATGTACTTCCACTTAATGACAAGCACATGAACCTGAGAGTATATCTTCTGCCCGCAGACGGTCCGCTTTGGGAGACCCTGGTCCGCATCACTTTCTGTTCCGGCAGTTGATGGTATGTAGCCGAAATTTTCGCTGTGATAGCCGGCTCTCGGCAACTGACGAGCAACTGTGGTTGACTGGGAAGGGAAGAACGAAGACAAACGAGCCCAGTCCATGATTCCGAATGCCTTGTATGAAATAGAACAACGATGGATATTCTAACAACGTTCAGTGCAGAGGTATGAAGGTTCTGTATGAATTGAAGAGATGATTTGGTTTTCGTGAAGCTGAAGGTCTGTAAAGCGATCTGCTGTTCCTCATTCTCCGGGCAATGAGTCCCTACATATACTGTTTCCATTGTACTCTTCGCTTGGGCTAGTTTCAGTTTCCAACTAAACCTTAAGACATGAGATAGAGACTGTCTAAAACCACTCGCTTCAAGATAGGACGAAAGCTGAGAATGTCTCACAGCGGGATGAGCTCGCGTATCGAAGAAGCACGATGATGCAGATTGATATGGGCACTGGATGTGGAACACATAGGAATATCCCAAACTAGCTACAAGCTTCGCGTCTCGGAGAGCCATAATACACCTGAAAACTCATTGTTCTACCTCGTAAGATTCTTACTCATTAAACGAAGTCTAGTTTCATAGGGTCTCGCGGGCAATCCATTATCAAACTGAGCAGCGACCTGGAAAATGCCGCTGACACTATGTGTGCGCTGAGGTCATGCTCAGACCGCTAAAACAAAGACGTCGGTCCATCCAACGTGAAGCGTCTCAACGAGTGACTTGTGAAATCGATGCACAAATATTAACAGGTTTCAACATCCTGCTCCTAGGACACGTGACTTCTCAAATCCGCCTGAATGTGTACCAGGTCACACATCCACCTCTTTACGGGTCCTAAGACACGTAATCGCAAACCAGAAGATGCGCTGAATCCCAGACCTGCCGTTTCAGAGATCGCCCAAGCCGGATGGTTGCCAGCAAAGAGCTTACTCTCATGATTCTCTGATAATCATGCTGATGAAAACATAGAATGCTTCGAACATGATGTGATTCGCCTAATCCGTGTACCGCCTGGTACCCCGCTTCTAGATTGCCGAAAGGTTGTTCGGTGTCTCGCGAAGACTGGGCCAGCTTTCAAGCCAGGCGCCGAAGCTTTTATAGGTCGTAAACTTCTGCGGAACTTGCTTTACAGTCGGAGAAAGTGTTACGCCTAAGTGTCCGAAGGCTTCGAAGACGACAAGCTTTTCTGCAGCTGTGTATGTTTTGGTAATGGTATCCTGAACTTCAAAAACCATGGCTGTATTTTTGGGGAAGGTTGAGCCGGCTTTCAAGGACAGGAGATGCCTTTCGGCATTGCAGCTCTTTGCGTACATATCCCTGCATTCTCCAATCGTGGTGCTCTTTAGGGAAATTAGTAATCAATGCTGGATACTATACAACAAAGGGAGACTTACACCACAAACCCAGAATGCCGAGCATTCATTTCGGGAGAGAGGACGGAGAAAATTTCTTTCCCCAGATACAATCACAGCGCACAACCTTGATGCTGGAATATTCTCTAGATCCATGGCATATAGTTTTTGCACCGTCACATGCAGTGCACTGGTATTGGTTAGTTTTTGTTTCTTTGAGGTGGTACTTTCGCCTACCTATAGCATGGCTGTATAGGAATGCTTGGCGTATACTCTGATAGATTAACTCGAAAGAACGACTGCTGTGTCTCTTTAAGTTCATTGGCCTTCTTATTGATACTATCAGTTGTCTGGGGAACACTGCAGTGAATGTGGTCTTTCATCAGACCTGCCAAAACCGTTGAGAGTACACCGGGACCACTTTGAGGAGTTGAACCCTCCCGTGCGCATGCTGTAATAAGTTCCTGCCGTGAACGCCGTTCTCTATGTGGAACCTTGAGATATTGACGCAACGCCGCTGCACTGTAACAGGCATCAATAAGGAAAAGGACATCCGCATATGAGGTATCTTGAACAGTTTCCTGGAGATCATTCCAAACGATTCTCGCGGAGGTTTTGCTATCGCGTACCGAATAAGCTTAGTCAAATTGACTCGCAGGGCTTCTGGCGAAGTGCTTACCCTGCCAATATCAAGTCCCCGCGCTCATTAACAGTTGCATGCCCGTTGTAGAGTATTATGAGCAAATTTGATGATTTACCACCGTGACAGGACACAAATCCGTTGACAGCCATGGAGAGATGAAGCTTGCATTTCAACCCTGTTCTCCCGGAGATGACAAAACGCTCAATTCTCCAATAATAATTGTGACTTATTGCTTCAACTGCATTGAGCTGCTTCTCCAGCTCCTCTTCATCATCAAAACCGCTCTCGTCCCATCTTATAGGGAGCACGTTGACCTGGGAGTACATCTTCACATCATTACCTGTTTCGCTCGATATATTGTTCCCTACTTTGCTTTCATCGTCGTCTAGGATCTCTTCTTCGTAGACCTTGCCCCTTCCAGCGAAATAGCGAAGTACTTCAGTCGGAATAAGAGGGGTAATGTCCTTCTGGCTCGATGCATTTTTGAGGATTTCGTATAGAGTATTGCTTTCGACGTACTTATCGGTAGCAACGCGCTGGTAAAGGTCGGAAATCCGGTAGGAGCATTGGCGGCCGCCGTTCCAGGAAGCGATGCTCAAATTGGCAAAGTGCGTCAGATAACGTGCAGTAAAAGAGAATGTTCGCCCACCGCAGTCGGACCGGAATTGGGAAAAGGATCCTTTTGAGATGACTGAGATATGCCCGCTACGATTCTTATCTAGGACTGGGAGGCAAGGCACCCGGTAGTAGCAGTCCAGCATAAAGAGGACATGAAGTTCCGTCTCAGCGTATAGATGTCTAACCAACTCTTCGGCATTGAATGATATGTCTCCAGTCGAATTGCACCTATATCGTGCAATTAGCTAATGCAAAGCAATGTTTGAAACAAAAAACTGACCAACTGTAAGTATAATTCTCTACCTTCGCATCGCCGGCATAGCAGATGATAAGCAAAGTCTCATCGTTCGATTCGTGGAGCCCTTTAATAGCTTTCATCATCGATTTGAGAGTGGTAGCCTCTGTGATCTTGAAGGGAGTGGTAGGATAGCCCTGCCAATCTTTCAATTTCTCACTAAGTTTTTGCATATCCTTCTGAGTTTGATGAATTCTTGACCCTATGAACTGGTTCTCCGAGCGATCTTCCACGGTGACCAAAAGCACATGGACATTCTGATATGTTCCATTTTCCTTCCTTCTCTTTGCCGACCTCTCCTCCATTCCTTCGGCCTGGCAGCGCTTCATCAACAGCTGGGCTTGTAGGGCTTTTAGATGTTCTTTGACCAAGGCACGCATCTCCCGAGACCGAGAAGACTCGGGCTTATGAACCCTGCTCATGGCTGTCGGGATCTTAACGGGCGATGTTGAGTGATGCTGTGAAAGCGAAAGTCGTAGCTCAGAAGAAGTGGGAAGGTCAGTTTAAAGCTATCATCGGAGTGCAGAGGTAGTTGATGACCTGGACCAACCGTTAGGACGTATGAAAAAGCGAAGTGAAGTTAGAGCTTTGTTTCACCCAGTCCGGCCCCAAAAAGCCTACGTCGTTGACTTGCGCAGCCTTCTAGCGTTCAGGAAACTCTTAGTAGCGATATGCTCATTGAGAGATTCGAGCGACATGAGGTGATGAAGTGAGACTGACGCTCACCGCCAGGGCAGCAACGGTTCGAAAGCGGAGAACATCCCGAGCCTTCGTGATGTGAAAACTGAAGTGAACTTGAGTTTAGCGATCCAACTGTGGCTCTTACCATCTTGGCCTCTTTTCATACGTTTAAATGTTTATTGAGCAAACTCGCAAATTGATAGCGCAATTGACAGGTCAAGGAGCTAGCCTGAAATCGTTGACGGAAGAGGAGACTAAACGTTACGCCCTTACGGAACGCCTGGCAGAGGTTTTATCATTGACTGTGTAATGTTTTCGATCCCCTGACTTGCGCTCATGACTATGTGAGCTGATGGCTTGAGACGCAAATGAAGCTACGGAGCAAGACGCCATAGCGTAATCAGTTGAGGCTCCAGGGGACTAGCACGAGAAATATGATGTTCACACTGCGACGAAATCTCGCTGATGACCGTTAGGGCAGGGGATTTTCATGACTACGAGAAAGCAAAACTCGCGGTAAATCTTAATAAACTCCAGCGAGCCGAATCTCGGCATGCTCAACGGTCCAAGACGGCGAGGAAAATTCCATGCCGGGACGTCCAGTTTATGATGTTCCCAATTCCTAATCAACTCCGACCCCTCGAGTCTCGGCATGCTCGTTAATCAAGCCGGCAAAGAAAACTTCATTATTGGGGCCCCTCCGGTCTACGATATCCCAGATCCTAACCAACTTCAGCGTGCCAAACCGAAGCATGCTCGATTAACGAAAGGGCAAGGGAAATGCCACGGAGGGACCTCCAGTCTATGATGTCCCAATTCCTAATCAAGTTCGGCGCCCCGAAACTCGGCATGCTCGATAATCTACACGGCAAGGAAAATTCTAGCAGGGGACCTCCAGTCTACGATGCACCTAAGTCTTAACCAACTTTAGCAAAATAAATCTCCGTTGCTCGTTAATCAAGACGGCAAGGAAAATTCCACCGAGGGGCCTCCAATCTACGATGCAACCAAAATAAAGTTCAGAAGCAAGTGAAATGTTAGACGCTCTAATGCTCGGCCTTACTATAGCGAGTCTTTTCGACTTTACAGATAGAATATAGTGGATTCCATACCTGCCATATTAAGATGTTCACTTGCATTTAGTTGGCTAGGTAAATAGCTTAGTAGCGGAGGTTATACAAGGACACTGCGCAGAGCAAAAGAAATCTAGAACCCATTCACAAAACAGTTGATAAACTTGCCTTATTTTAGATCGTCTCTCGCACGCAACTACCAAGTCATTAAATCCTTTTGTACGCCCACTAGAATGCTTTAGAATAATTAGCGTAAAAGACGGACTTTGCTCCATGCTCACTTCGCGGAGAAGCGACTCCTAGCCCTCATTTTATCGCCATAGTAGTAGAGAGCAAAAACTCCGGCGATACAGCCCGCCGTCAAACCGGCTAACAAACTACAACCAGGGCCTATACCCAGGTTCCTGTACATCGGGGACGAAAACTCCACCGCACCAGCAGCCAGCAGACTCCTTGCCAGATCATTACCCGCAAACAGCGAAGCTGCATACTGGGGGTACACCATCGGTAGGTAGAGGAATATGCACTGGATGATGAGGAAGATGCCTATGGTGAAGATCACGATCCCAATCATACTGACGATCCAGTGGACACTGGGCCTTGATGTCCAACCAAACAGGAATAGTCCAATGGGTAGGAGGAAGCTGACGAACAGCGCCGGGATAAGCCTTCGTTCCGGTGCACCAAAGCCATGCGTCTTCATCCTCGGCTCGACCATCCAGTAGATGTAGGACCAATAGCCAACAAGAGCAATGCCGACACCGACGTTGATGGTTAGAAAGGCGAGACCCTGCTCACCGAGGTTGAAGCCGTACATGTCGATGTAAACCAAGGGAAAGGCTTCGAAGAACGAGTAATAGATACCGTAGATGAGGGCAGTGTATAAGGCTGTAAAGCCAATGGCCGGGTCAAGCACTATCATCTGGATCGGACGCCACAGCGCTTCTGCCGTCACCCTACCAAGACTGAGGTTGGCTTGATCAATCTCGCTTTGACTCTTGTATCTCGGACTGCCGGTTCGTTGCCGTAAGCGGCGGGCACGTCGAAGGAGGATGTTAGGCGTAGAGGTTTCCGGAAGGAAAAGGAACATTATCACCCATATAGGTCCGCTGAGCCACAGGATTTCCCAAAGAGACCATCGCCAATTCTCTGCGGTGACGCTGAAGCCCGATATGATGGGTCCAAGGGATGGTCCGCCCGTCGCTGATAAAGCCCATAGTGACAGCACGTAGGGGAGTTTGACGATGGAGTACATATCTCCCAACGTTGCTCCTCCGGTAGCCAGGCAGGGGCTACCGAAGAAGCCCTGGAGGAAACGGAGGGCGAGGAGAGAGCCAAAGCTGGGCGCTAATGCCGTTGGAACGCAGAGTATGACGAAAATTGCAAAGGCGGCCAAGTATGGAGGGTTTCGTCCGATGAGTGGGATTTCGGAAAGCGGGGAAAATAACATGGGGCCGAGACCATAAGCTAACACGTACAATGAGAGCCCCAGAGACGCAGCGATAGATGAAACTCCAAACCGCTCCTGGACTCCTCCTACCGAGGGTGAGTAGATCGCCGAGCCCATATAGAAGGCTAGAGTGTACAAGTAAATCTGCGTAGCGACGAAGGCCTTCTTCCAAAACGACCAGTTCTGGGGATTGGCAGGATCATCGGTTGTATACCAATCAACCAGGATGGTACCGTCTTCGAGCTTGTCGGGCATAATCGGACGGCTAGGCTGCTTCGCCATGCTAGCGAGCGTAAACTGAGCCTGAAGGTCGGCCTGAGTGACAGATCTCTGGAGAGCTAGACGGCTAGGAAGTGACTCAAGACCAGGCCGTTGAGATTTATGCGTCTGAAGCTTCTCAAGGTCGATGATGTCTGAGAAGGATCTCTCCATTGGGAACGGGGAGCCGGTTGGAGGCGGAGTAGCATCTTGCTCTTGCTTCTCAGTTAGACTGTCTCTACTTGAACAGACATAGGTCTCTGGGCAAGTGAAATCGTCTCTTTCTTCTGGATATTTGAGGTATTTGCCTCTCGTAACAAAACGGATGATCTGCCCTAGAGGGGCCTCGCGGATGAGGTCGGACATTTTGCAGCTTGGAGAGGATTGGACCCAGAACTCCGTATGTCAACGCGGCCTTGCGGTGACAGGTCCGTTTGCGCTTCTGGGAATACAGAGAAGATTGAGCTGAGCCTGGACACCGAGTCCATGTTGAGCAGAGTCGCTTTACTTATCCTTATCTTCGTGAATTGTGGCATATTCCCTGGCGATTATTAATATGGCTCTCCTTAGTAAGCTCTAAAGGTTAATCGACGACGTGAAACACGAGATATCTTAGCTGTGATAATGTTGATCCCTGGATGAAGCATGCGGTCTGTTAATAAGCAATGGCGCCATTGGCTACTTTGCGTGCCAAGCTTCATTTTGACAGGTCTCCGCTGTCATACGACCGTATTCAATTCTCGATCTTCGAGCAAATCTACTCTCAGTTACTTCGTATGAGGGGTATTATTTGTACAGAGGCCGGCAGAATTTGGTGGGGCGCACGCCCGCTTCTGTACAAATAATACCCCTGATACGAAGTAAACTGCCGCCAAGATTTTGCTTACGTCAGCAACGACCAGGACCCTTCCACCTATGCCCAAATCCATCGCATTTGTCAGATTCTATGCCTATGTCAGATTCTATGCCCACGTCATATTCCACTGGAGCACGCCATGTTACTTCAACATGTTAATCTCGAATATAGACATGCACTGTACCTCATTAAAGGCTTCATACGTCTCACATTACTAATTCAGAGCACACTATGCCCATTTGCCGTTTCTTTGAATCTATGATACTCACCGGTCGGCCAAATGAGGAACAATTCAATCTGTCGGGGGCTGGAAGCACCCGGCAGTAAGCCTTACCACTGCGGTTGGCATATACTTTGTTACGTGTACATTATGGCGGCCCTGGTACAATTTACATTTCATGCGGAGCGGTATGAGGCAAAGAGTCCAAGCATAAAAGATTGTATGCCACGCTGTTTTTCCTGAGGAAACATCTGGGCATGAGTTCCGTTTGAGTAATGGAAGGGTAAGTACAGATACGTCCTCACATCCACACAAGTGGCGATGGCGTGAACTTTTGCGATCCACCAAGCCGATTGCACAAGGTGTGGCCAGCAGCACATTGCGTACAGTCATGTAGCAAAGGTTCTATTACGCAGAAGTAGCACGATGTAGGTTACATCTCAGAATCTAATGATAGCTTCACATGATCTGTCTTCGCAGCCAAGACCTGATCTCAACTGTCCATACTGACGGGTTAAGGCGGTTAGCAGCTGGAATATCGCGCTCCAGCTTGGTATTGCGAGAGACTGAGCCGAGGTGCCTGGTCCAGCGACTCTGCAACTACGCGATGCGCACAATGGACCGGCTAGGTGCAGTTCTGCCAAAGTGACGGGACAGATTACACATCATCCCGACGGCTCTCAAAAGCAAGCTGCTACCTAGCTACAATGACGGCGATGGGAAAGGGTTCGTAGATAACAAATATTTGCCATACGTCGATAGTCAGCAGCGCCTTAGTGCAGACGTACGGAATGCCTAGACTTCCGCAGGAGGATACTTGCCATTATATTTGCCATTTTATTATGGTACAAGGTAACTTATGTATGGAGTATGCAGGTGAAGTACCTAGGTACCTAGGTACGTATCGCCAAGCTGAGGTGGTCGAGATCGACGTTCCAACTCAAACCGCGGGATGCCCTGCATGCCAAGCCACTACCGTCTAGCGGTTGCGGGAGGCTCCACATTTTCGCCATGCGCCCGCGCTAAGATGTGAGGTTACCGTTTGGGTGAGAGACCTGCAACCCAAAACCAGAAGCTGCCCGTGCTGATTTCCTGCCTCCTCCGCAGCCCTTGCTCCTCGCTTTCTCCTCTCGCAAGCTCTTTCTCCTCCCTGTCGTCGCTACTCACAACAACGCCAGAAGAAGAATCCACGCTATATCCCAGCGGGTCGACTACGATTCCATGACACTACCTATACCGTTGTCTGCTTCGGGTATCTACCGCATCAAGAGACTGCTGTCACGGAACGTACATATATCGACCTGTTTCCCGCGGGCACTCGGTGCGTCGCTGTGAAAGCAACTTAACAACCCATTTGCGCATTGCTCGGCCGACTGCGCGAAGCCGACATCCCCGCCGCTATAGCCTTCCCCCTTCAGCCTTAGAGGCGTATCGTAGAAATTATCCATTACGGCGGGACGCAAGCACAAGATTTACATACTCTGCATTTCAAGACAATCAAGTCGTAATAGCAAAAGTAGCGAGCAATTGCGATGTACAACGCTCACCGGGGGTTGGTACCCGGCGAGGTGCCTGGCGGACCCAGCAGCCGCTTGACGGAGCTTTTAACCCAGATTCGCCAAGAATTTGAGAATCAAGCTGGACGTGCGGGCGACTATGAGCATCAACGTGAGTTATCATCTTCTCTTGGGCCCGATTGCACACGCCCCTGCAGTTCACGCTCGACCTTATTGGCTCGACGTGTGAGGTGTGAGGAATTTAAGTCGCGCTAAGTTTGTGTTAGTTGCGCAGCAGATACAGGAGATGGATCTCGTGCGTCAGAGAATATCCCAACTGGAGCAAGCACAGCTGCAGATCAAGCAAAAGTAGGTCCGGCACCTTTCGGGTCAAGGAACTGCCATGGTGCTTATGTCTACTCAGACTAACGGATTCAGATACGACGACGACGTTGCTCGACTGCAGCGAGAGCTGGAGGCGCGCGGCGGTCCCAGCCAGCTGTCTCACCTTGGGGGGCCTCAGCATTCAGGCCCACCACACCCGCCTCCGCCATCAATTGGTAATGGACCCAGTAATCTGTTTGGAGGAATCATGGCTGGCAGCGCGGCTCCAGGTGGTCCGGGCCTTGCGCCACCTCCTCAAGAGCAACCGACTGCTCAAGGCCTCCAATCTAATATCTCACAAGGTCCGCCAGGTCTAAACTCCGCACCCGGCCCACCGCAACACGCTCCGTTTGGCGGATATCAACCTGGGCCCAGTCTAAACGGTAAGCGTATATCGTTCCATATTCTTAGCTCCACAAAAGGCTTGCTTTGACTTGATCTGAACAAGAACGGAGAACTCTCAAGAAGTTGCCGATACCGGCAAATGTGCAACCTAGAAAACGTCTCACGTACGCAAGCATTCAAGAGCGAGCCAACATCAGAGCGCAGTTAATGAGCTACACTTTCCCTGAACCGCGACTCACACGTGAACAATTCTCAGGATACGGTCCTCAGCCTCCACAACAGACTGCGTCGCCAGGACCAAATAGAACACGCTTGAACCGTGGTCCGCCAGGACCTGCCACGCCTCAGCAGAACCACAATTATCCGGAATCACCCCAAGTGCCCCGTCCAACTCCACCTCCTGGACAACTTCAGCCGCACATGCCTCTGCAAAGGGGCATTCGCGATCGCGACGTTGGTAATCAACTCGGCGATCTAGATCCACAGACTCTTCCACTGAGCCTGAAGAAGGTAGGGGATCCGCAGGACTGGTGGGCCGTCTTCAACCCAAGGATCCCCCGCAAACTTGACGTCGACCTGGTTCACACGCTGATCCACGATAGTGTGGTGTGCTGTATACGCTTCAGCAACGATGGGAAGTACGTGGCAACAGGGTGTAATAGGACCGCTCAGATCTTCGAAGTGTCGTCGGGCAAGCAGGTTGCGCACCTGCAAGATGAAACGGTTGACAAAGATGGGGACCTCTACATCAGGAGTGTCTGCTTCAGTCAAGATGGGAGATATCTCGCGACAGGAGCAGAAGACAAGGTTATCAGGGTAAGTGCAGTCCAGTCTTCAAAATTCATAGACAACCTCAACGCAATTCAAGGCTTGCCAGCTGATGATGGGAAACTATAGGTCTGGGATATAGCGAACCGAACCGTCAAAAATTCATTCACCGGTCATGAGCAAGACATATACTCGCTGGATTTCTCTCGGAACGGTAACCTTATCGCGTCCGGCAGCGGCGACCGAACAGTGCGCCTCTGGGATACGGAGTCCAACTCGCAAGTCTTAACCCTATCGATCGAAGACGGTGTAACAACAGTGGCCCTATCTCCCGATGGCCGCTACGTCGCAGCAGGCTCTCTGGATAAGAGCGTTCGCGTATGGGATGCTCAAAGTGGGTTCCTGGTGGAAAGGCTGGAAGGTGCGGAAGGGCACAAGGACAGCGTATACTCTGTTGCGTTTGCACCAAATGGTAGAGACCTCGTGAGTGGTAGTCTGGACAAAACGATCAAGATGTGGGAGCTTAGCCCACCAAGGGGCATGCTGCCTGGCACTGGACCGAAGGGCGGGAAGTGTCTAAGGACGTTTGAAGGGCACAAGGACTTCGTCCTGAGCGTTGCGCTCACGAATGATGGGCAATGGGTCATTAGTGGATCTAAGGACAGAGGTGTGCAGTTCTGGGATCCGACAACAGGAGACGCGCAGTTTGCGCTTGTGGGTCACAAGAATTCAGGTAAAGTCCCCTTCGCAGGCTTAGCTATCGCTTTCCTTTCCCAAGTAATAGCACTGACGGGTCTGTCTCAGTCATATCGGTTGCGCCAAGCCCTGTGGGCAATCTCTTTGCTACTGGAAGTGGCGATCTGCGAGCGCGCATATGGAGTTACGGTCCTTACCGCGGTTGAGACTGAAGAGAAAGATGCATTTACTACCCATGGCGTCGCTCTGCTGAACACTCCGGCTTTATGCGCATGTGTTCTTGAAACCTTATTCTACTGCTGTCGAGCCATTCCCGGAGGAGTTGTTCTCGGTAGCGGTTGGCTTCCAGAGGTAGGTCCGTTGGAGAGAGGGGAGGTATGAGGCACACATTACTTGTTCTCCATCAATTTCTTGCAACTTAGCTGGTCCGAAATTCTACCACATATAGCCTTCTGGCCAGTGTGGAAAGCAGAAGAAAGGGCATGTTGGGCCGAGCCGCCGTCGTAGTTGCTATGGTGGTTCCATTGACCCTGTAGAGCAGTGTGTGGGCAGTGGTTTTCTATCCCCACAACCCCAACCGACACGGCACGTCATGAACTCAATAGGAGGTGCGGGACCGCATCCTCCAAAGTTGCGAAATCCAACCGCCGGGCTGGTCAATAATCCTAGTCAACACGAGAGAATCATAATAGATGCCGCGATGTGGTCATTTGGCGATCCACTGGTGCCTTTGGATTGGTGGGAGTTCGAAATTTGAGATGGGAAACAATCATGCATACTTTGAGAGCAATGACACCAAGGTTGGAAATGTATGCTCAAATGCACAAATAATGCGGTGTGCTTACCCCTTCGCCACACTGATATGATACCTTTGTGCGTATCTTTCTACCGCGAGGAGGTACTGCCCTTCCCCCAGAAATGCTAGTTAGACCCACACAGTTAAACCTTAGGTCCCTGGGATGCAACGTGCCTCCCACACTAAACAACGCCAGGCCAAACGACTTAGAGCTAACGCAGCGTGTCTCAACGTTAGTTGTCCCAGTACGCGCGTACCAATTTCTTGTCAAGTATCTTGAGTTAGGGAAGATCAGGCGAGCATGAGGACCACTGTAGGACGCAACGCCTCCGAGTAGCGCAATATCGGGGCATTTTCCTTAAGAGTACTGATCCATCAGAACCCCACTACTACTGCAGCAATCATGGATCCCAACGTTACGACGGACTACTGCCGTATGGCTGGGATATCCTCCGGTGAGCATCTGAACTGTTACCGTAGGGGAATTTTGGGGCAGTTGAGGGGTACGTGATCTCTTCCTCGGCTTCAAACTCTTTCACAGCAAGTTTCGATCAGTACTGCTGTCGGACCTGTTCACTTGTTTCAGGCCTTGAGGTCCCTCTTCATGAAGACTCTGTCTCTTCTTGCTTCGCAGACGAAGCACAAACCGTCTGCGTATGCTTGCATTCAATAGCGTGGCACGCGACATGACGCAGGCGGCTTTTACATTCACTAACCCTCCTCATCCCCACTCGACGGGCGTGAGATCCGACACGCAAGAACAGGGGACAGAAGGTCTTAAGAGATTGAGGAGAGAGGCGTTGCTGATAAGACGAACGCCCGGAACTAACCTTACCACCCACCCTGCTCCGTATGGGGATTATTATTACCACCTGAGCAACAACATCTGGGGTAGTGGCACTGCAGCCACACTGGGCCCGAGGCCAAGATGGGCCTAGGACCAGTCCGTTTTTCGTAGGCTATCCGCTCGGTCGGCGTCGAAGTTCGACCAAAAGGCACTCCGCACCTTAACTCAACCCCCCGCCCTCAATCTCCCATCGCCTCCTTCGTCATGGCGGCACATGGATGCAACGAGGGAGGCTGTCACCAATCAGAGGACGGTCGTTACGCCAGCGAGACTGCTGAACCATGGAAAGCACATGAGGTTGTCAAGGCAGCCCTTGATCCCGCACATAAACTCTACATGTACGAGACTGGAAAGGAGGGAAGTGCAGCCGGGAATGAATATTGCACCCACGATAGCCGACGCTGGATGATCGAGATAAGTACCGCAAGAAGAGGAAGAATATGCATGAGAGTCGTGTTGTTTCGCGAAGAACGAGCCAGCAACTGGAGAATCAAGAGGCCTTGCATCGACGCTGCGAACCCGCGACTGAGAGCGCGCACTCGGGTTGGGCAAACGACTCTTGAAAACTTCGAACTACTTGTACAAACTGTGCGCCGTTGGACGGAGAGTGACTGCGCTCGTTCGTGACTTTTGGCGTCCCGCATGTCGGTGCGCTTGAGTGATAGAGCTTTGATAGGCTGCACCTCCCCCCCTGGGTCGACTGGCCGCTCTCGGTCTCTTTCCTTACTCGTTGCAATTGACCGAGAAGGGCGACTGGGTTTACCGCAGATCGCACCCCCTCCGCCCTCATGGCACGGACGTGAATCCGCTTCATCTCGATCTTCGGTAGACACCATTATGGTTCGTCCCATATCGCGGCGCCGCAACGTCGGTAATTTGGGCCTAAACATCCCACTAATTGGTACCCCGCGTACCATTCTTCACGCGGTAAAGAGCCAAGACTCTGTCCCTTTTGATCTGTACCTCGAAAGACGCTAGAGAGCGTAGATGTAC
The DNA here is from genome assembly GCA_021030975.1 of Lichenothelia convexa. NCBI lineage: Eukaryota > Fungi > Ascomycota > Dothideomycetes > Lichenotheliales > Lichenotheliaceae > Lichenothelia > Lichenothelia convexa. The sequence goes on along the minus strand of JAGFMK010000006.1, from coordinate 81,416 downwards.
GTTTTATTGGACGGGAAGTGGAGCATGCGGCCGCCCCTCCCTCAAATGCTCCTGCTAGGTGTTGGACACCCTTGATGGCCTCCCTCGTCATGCGTGGTGGTGCAGGCAGGCCAACAGAACGTGCAATCACGGACAATGTGAGACGGGAATTGTATATACGCGATGTTTCTGCGATTCTGGCACTTTGCCATACCAAAAAAGCAACCTGGCTATTTGTTCGATGTACCGTAAACTGTAGGAAGAGCAATGAAAGAATTTCTGTCAACATCTCCTGTTTGCTCACGATACACTTAGAATAAGAGAAGACTTGTATTATTATAGATTTGGTTGCCTCTACTTGGGATCCTTTATATTCAAGATTCATACATACAGTTCTATCTCCAAACCAAAACCTTTATAACAACTCTGGACATGGCCAATACTATCGCGCAACAACCAAACGGCATATGGCAGCGTCGCGCAAGTAACGGCTTCCATGTGCCTTCAATGGACATGTCATCAATGATCTCGTTCGATTTAGAGTCGAGTACATTCCCGCAATCCATGGCGTCTGGACCGTTTCAAGATACGAAACTGCAAGCTTCACAGATGGATCTCGCCATGCCTGCATTCCCAAGCCCAGGCTTGACCTCTGCAATGCTTCAAGCGCAGAGTTTGCAAGAAGCGTACGCATACGGATGTGCCGCAATGCCTGCTGCGGCATTTGCGCCAACCTTCAATTCCACATTCCTGCTGCAACAGCCAATGCAGTACCAACTACCAAGCGAATTCATACAGATGTCACCACCGAATCAGCTCCCTCAAAGCATAGCATCGTCCAGTCCCAGTCAACTGAGCAGCATGTCGTACCGTGACAGCGATATTTCCCATTCGCGAACCTCGAGCAATACCTCCGTCAGCTCGCTGAATCTGGACATCAGCCCAGACAGCAGCCCATACATCAAATCCGAGGTTCAGTCTCCCGTACAGCCGAGCCAGCTCTTCTATGATACTTCCGCGGTAGACGAGTACAAGTATGATACAGCCTCGTCGGACCTATCTCCGGTGTTGTCCAATAGCTCATCAAGCGAGGACACCGCAAGTATAGACTTCAACACGGACGTTGACACCTTGATGAAGGCTATACAGGCAAAGACCAGAGAGGGGCAGAGCGATAGGCAGCAGGATATGATGGAGGTAGAGCAGCAGCAGGGTTTGACGAGACAGGTAAGCCTTTTCGGAAGACGATAGAGCTCCTTCTATATGCACACGTAAATCCTTTTTCTTACGAGCTAACGGTCTGCGGAATAGTTACCAAGTGACGCCACGCAAGAGAACACGTCCAAAAGCCAACAAAGAACTAGAAAAAGATACCAATGCAGCATACAAGGATGCGGCAAGCTCTTTTACCAGAAGACCCACTTGGAGATACACACTAGGGCGCATACGGGCGTGAAACCTTTTGTAAGTCTTTCACTACTGGCTATGCGGTGCATTCTGGCCTAGGACTGGATCTCATTGGACGCAATTCGAACGCAGGCTAACATAACGCTCATCTAGCTTTGTAAAGAACCTTCTTGCGGTCAACGATTCTCGCAGCTGGGGAACCTCAAGGTTCGTTTCTCCTTTACCCCGTTACTGATTACCCCTTCAACGACTATTCTATAGGATAATCCCAGCCCTCTGCATGAGTGCCCGTTGCCGTCTTCCTATGTCGAAAACCAAGCTGACTTTGTGGCCTCACCAGACGCACGAACGCCGTCACACTGGCGAACGTCCATACCCCTGCGACATTTGCGGCAAGTCTTTCGCACAACGTGGCAATGTGCGCGCACACAAAATCGTGCACATGCAGATCAAGCCGTTCACCTGCAAACTTGATAGCTGTGGGAAAATGTTCACTCAGCTGGGGAACCTGAAGGTACGTCCATCTGTTTTGCGTCCCCATAGCTTCACCATTGCTTTACCATTGCTTCACTTGCTAACACTGCTTTCCTTCCAAACAGTCTCACCAAAACAAATTCCACCCCGCAACACTGCGGGCACTCACCGTCAAGTTCTCAATGATGAGCCCCGGCGATGCGGTATCGGCGGCGGATAAAGAGCTCTGGGAGTACTTTGCGGGACTGTATAAGAATAGCAACAAGGGCATCAAGGGCAGAGGCAAAGGCAGAGGCGTCAATTACACTGGCTCAAGGAGGCTTGCGACAAGAGAGGCGAAGCAAGAACGAGAAGACGACGGTGAGGAGGAGCAGAAAGTCGTCCTGAACAATCTACAAATCTCGAACTCGGTAAATGCGTTAGTCGCGACTCCGGACACGGAGACGGGGATGATAACTTCGTTGGCTCAAAGAGATAATTCGGAAGGAGAAGCAGATGCGGTCATGGGTGAGCTGAGCGTGGATGGTACACGCATAGGAACAGACACTGGATACACATTCGGAGTCGCGGACATAGGCATGGGAGGGACAATGTTTTGATACAGCATGAGTGGAAAGTCAGACAAGGCATAAAGCACTGATACAGCAGACAAACTGTAGGATATTGAGTTTGGTGGAGACAGGGGAAGATTGTATAGTAGGAAAGGATTTGGGCATGGAGAAATTGTACGGTAGAATGATAATGATTTTCATGTACGTTATGGTTTTGTACGATTACGAATTTAAGCAGTTGTTGGAATCAGCTTAGGCGTATTGACGGGAAGAAGAATCGCGATGAATATGGACCAGTCGGTTATCGTCTCACAAAACGTTCACCAGACTGGCGCATGGGCTGGGCGTCATGATGATCAATTCTTAGTATGGAGATCTCCCAGCAGCTAAACAGGGTGGAAAGAAATGGCTGCCAGCAGGCATGGGGTTCATTGTCAAGTAGCGTTCAGTTCATTGCTACAACTTCCTATCCACAGAACAAGATAGCTTCCATTTGCTCTCAAAGGTCGAAACCGGTGTTAGAGAGATGGTAGCTCGAATCCGCAAACCCTCGATTTGAGCTCGTTGACGACCTGTACTAATTGTTCTCCCCGCTTGTGAATATCCGTGCACTCCAACTGATAACCGTGCATCCTTTAAACATATTCGCAGCCGCTTGAACTTCCTCCCCTTCTGAGTTTCTTTCACAACGTTTCTGAATCCCACTAATGCCATTGGGGTCTGAGTAAATGCCGTGAAGGACGATAATGTGACGATTTGAGGTTCGTTGGTGCAAAAGAGCGGAGGAGAGTCGTCACCGAGGTACTGTGAGGTGTTTACTTGCTACAAAGGGCGTCAGTCGATGCTCCGAAGCACTGAGACGGCTGCACGCAGGCGTCCATGGTTATAGCGAAATGTTGAAGACCGACGTACCTGCGGGCTCTAGTCTTTCTCCTCTTACGCTTGAGACGACGGACGCGCTTCTTTCTCCATTTAGCTCTCATCGTCGAAAACTAGATGAACTGTAATCGACGAGGAACAATCAGCAATTGTTCGTTCAATCGATGCAGCAAATGCAATTGAGCGAAGATAAATCATTACTCTCTGTCAGCAGCATAGATGGAGTGATAAACGTACCTTCGTTGTCGAGATGAGTGGTAGCTGATGATGGAAACAGGCTGGAGCTCTGGCGGGGATGAACTGCTTTGTGTGTCAGGGCTTCTTAGCGTAGGGCTAGCGAAGCGAGGGCATGACGTCGATGCATCAGCGGCCTCCTCACGTGTTTTGGAAGGTTTAGGTCAGTCTGAAGACTTGAACAAATTCGTCGGCGACAGCAGTGAGGAAGGAGGGGCCGTGGAAGAGAAAGAGAGGTGGAGTATTGTCTGTGGAGAAGAATACGTGAGGTTTGCACTTGCGCAATGTCTAGCGATCAAGAAGATCAACGTCCGCCGGTAGCATTTCTTTGGTTCTATGACAGTGCTACGCAATGGACGGGTACATTCTCATGTATATCCTCCGCATTGGAAACGACGTTGACATTTCAATAGAGCCCATAGAGATATGTGCGCCTACGAATTTCTATATCGGCAGACTGAAACCCTACGGTGACCGGTGTGTTGCAGCTCCCTTTTGCTCCATAAATGCATGCAGTTCTGAAAAGACTCCAGCGTACCTTGGTATAACGATACGACGATATCGAATAAGCACTTGCGCATCCATGCAATCTCTTACGAGGATGGCGACTCCTGCAAGATACAACCTCTTGTGTATGCTGAAGACCTGTCGACCAATGGGACGCATTTAAGAAAGCGTATCATTGGTCTGGATGAAGTGGAAGAAGAACAATTCCAACCAATGCAGAAGGGCGTTGCTGTGCTCATGGAGGACGGAGATGAACTCCAGCTCAGTCCTACGTTGACATTCACATATCGTCTTGCGGAGCCAGCAAAGTACGAGATCGATCGGTTTAACGAGGTTCAACTAGCGGAACAGAAAGTACGTCTATCTAGGCCCCACGAGCCTGATTCTGGCGGAGACTGACCCGTGCTAGCTTTTCGATCATAGGTACCCTATCACCAAACGAAAGCTGGGAGCAGGAGGTTATGGTGGCGTGTACCTGGCATGGCACCGTTCGACGCAGCGTCAACTGGCCTGCAAAGTCATCAATCGACGACGAGTTGAATCCTTTACAAAGCAATTCCGAGAGTTTGAAATCTTGCAGGCCGTCAATCATGTGCGTAGCAGTTCTCGCTCAGGTGTTGCGGCTTACATTGTTGGCAGCCCAACATCATCAGTTTGGAGAAGGTCTTCTGGAGCGATAACAACATGTATGCTCAACAAACCAATCCTTCGCATCATATCAAAACTGACGCACCCAGATACATCTTTTCAGAGTTGATCACAGCCGGCGACTTATTCTCATACCTCGAATACAAAGACGGTTCCCTGACTGATGTCGAAGCAGCCGTGATCGTTCGACAAATTCTGAAAGCTCTCCAGTATCTACACGCTCACAGTATCGTACATCGGGATCTGAAACCAGACAACGTCCTTATGACGTCGCTAGCGGATGGTGCACGAGTTGTGCTGACAGACTTTGGGCAAGCTCGATACTTACCGACGGAGGAACCGTCCGTAACTCGGCAGAAACAGTTGAGATATCGCATGACCTCACTCATAGGCACTACCGACTATGTCGCTCCGTAAGGATCAAGGACAGATACTCGAAGACTTACTAATAGCTTTGCCTCAGGGAAGTGCACAATCGTAACCCTACGATGAAGGACGCTGGTGGCTACTCTGAAGCCGTCGACATGTGGTCTGTCGGATCAGTGACTGCTCTCTTGCTGTCTGGTGGCAATATCTTCGACGACGACGTTCATAATCAATACCACGATTCTCCTCCAATCGTGAGGGACCACCATCACGCCCATATCCATAACGACATGATTGTCAGCTCAGCGGCGAAGTGTGATCTTAGCAAAATGGAATATGGCGCTGAGTGGCTGGGTGTTGGCAGACGACCCAAAGACTTCATTCGCAAGCTGCTTGTTCTTGATGAATCGCAAAGGATGACGGCCGCACAAGCCCTAGAGCATGAGTGGTTTACGAACAAGCACCATGAAGCCGAATTTGAAGCTTTGTATGACCGCGCTACCAAAGACTGGAAGCCTCGAAAGAAACTGTTTCGGGTTGCGGAACATCTGAGCAGCAACAATGCGTCGAACGCATATCGACCGAGAGATTCAAGCCCCGACCCATTGTCTCAGGAAATTGTCTCTCCTTTCTTTCAACCCCCGGCGCCTAGAGGTTCTGTGTCCGGAAAGTCTTCCAAAACGCTCAGTTTGGGTGGCATGCGCGGCTTCATCACGACAAGCACGGCTTCAAAACCCCACGGCGACGCCAAATTGGCGAAAGACCGAGCCTCTGTACGTGGCGAGGTTACAGAGTTAGAAGGCTTTAGTGAGCAGACGGCACAGCACTCTCCTAACCAACTCCCGGTCAGCCAACCTGATTACTCCGTCGAGGTCACGCGCTCTCCATCTCCTCCGCTAGCTACCTGCACTGAGCATTACCCGAGCTTCAACATGAACGAAGCAGCCCAACCGGTGCGGATGCCTTTTTCCCTCATCACGCCAGATCGCACTTCCTTTATAGACAGAGAAAATGTAGCTACCCACCGCCAAGATAATCTGGAAGACGAAACTCAATTTCCGACACAAGAGAGCTTGAATTCACCAGCCCTTCAATGCATTCCCGAAACGCCGCAAAGATCTAGTAGAAAGAGACCGAGGTATACAAGCTACGGACGCATAAACTCGGATATCTATATGGATCTGTCTCAGAGCACTGGAAGCTGCTTGGTGAGCGCCAGAGCATACAAGGATCATGTGAACACTTCCGAGGGCAAGAGGGTAAAAGGAGTCACCTGAATCTCGAGATCAGGGTTCGAGATCACCTCTCCGGCGAAAAGGCTTGGGCGCTGGGGCATTACCACGTGGGCGGGAATCCTCCTTACCCGGCTCCTCGCGTGTGAGATTGGCCTCGGCAAAAGAATCAGGCGGCACAGTAGACTCGGACATTTGCTTAACCATATTTTGCTATCTGACTAACCAATATACAGCACTAATCTGCAGTCAACGTCGTTAGCGAAATCTGCTTCAATATCTCGAGGTAAAGCTAATCATGGACTTAATATCATGACGATGGATACAGGAGGATAATAAAGCTGATGTTCGTTGCTTCGACCCTATCTAAGTATGGTTGCATAAAATCTCTGTGAGGTCAAAATATGCTGTGGACTAGCGCAGACTCTTCAATGGAATTTCTCGATGCAATTCAGATAACTAATAGGTTAAACTTCAATCATTATCCAAAAAGTGACCTAATTTATGTACAGTACTTTGCGTTAGTCAAATCTATAGAACGCCCTCATGATACCCAACAAGTTACGAAAACATTAATCCCTCAAACTCAATGCGTACTCCTCTTATGCGAGCTCGTCTTCCGCAAATACACATTATAAGTATTAGTTCCACCACAGAGCTCCGACGTGTTGCCCACGCAAGGCGTCACGCAACCCGTAGAGTTCGCGCCAGCATTCACATTCAGCGACTTGGCGCAGTAGCACTGCGTGCCCTTCTCCAGCCCCGCGTACGGCATGTTCTTGCTCGTGCAATACGTGATGCACGTCTCCACCGTCATCTTCTTCTTGTCGGTCTGGAGCCAGCCGGCGATTGCGCGGCCGTATCCGGATGCCGGTTCGCTGTAGCAGCCTTGGTAGACATATGAGCTTACGGATGGAACCACAGTGGCAGTTGAGGTTGCGGTGGCGGAAGAAGTTGCGGGGGTGGATGGTGCTGCTGCCAAATTAGGAAGGTTTGAAGGGTCGAAGACGGAAGAGGTGTTGTAAACGGAGAGACGGAAGCTGCCGCCGCACGCATACGATGAGTCTCCCTTGCAGGCCATAGAGCAGGTGCTGCTGTTGGGGAGAAGATAGCCTCCGTTAGTGAGAGCGTTACCGCACCAGCACTCTTGGCCGTACTCCAGGCCGCCAAGCGCGTAGCCCTTGCCAGCGCAGTACGAGCGGCACATCTGGATGGTCATCGAAGTGGTGTTGGAGTATGAAGAGTTGGCCAGTGCACGTCCGGAGACGCCGTCCACGGCACAACCAACGTAGCCTGGCGCGGTGAGGGTGGGAGAGGCAGTGGCGGCGGCCTGGGCCGTGGTCGGTGCAGGGGTGGCGGATGCGACGACGGTGAAGACGGCACTGGTGTTGGCGACACGGAATACCGAGAGGCGAGTAGGACCGCCACAGAAGTAGCCAAAGTCGTTGATGCAACGCATGTTGCAGTCCACGTCGCTATACAGGCTGGCGTACTGGCCCCAGCCGTACGTGCCATTGTTCGAAAGACTGTTGCCGCAATAGCATCTATGGATTAATGTTAACAACGCGAAGGGTCCAATATGGGATTTAGAAAAGTGGAAGACTTACTCTTTGCCAAATTCAATGCCCGCGAGGGGATATCCTCTGTCGCCGCAGAACTGCTGGCAGTAGTTCACCGTCATGTTGACCGATACGGTTGATGGCCCGGTAAGGGCACGCTTGCCATTCGTGGTGTCGTTTGCGCAACCATCATAAACCCAGCCGTCGTTTCCGACACTCGCGCCCACAGCTGGAGTTGTCGGGTACGGAGGCTGCACATAGTCTGCTGGGTAACCGTCCGGAGGAAGTGGAATGGATGTCCGGGCGATCTGTGCATCATAAGCTGCTGGACACGATAGTTCGGATGTTTGTGCGTTGGCAGGTCCCGAAGTAATGGTAATACAGCCTGGAATCTTGTCGAGCAATCCATGGTATGACTCATTCACGAGGGGTGCCCTTTCCGGGCAGTTCCAGTCGGTGTTGGGATTGTGGTATTTCTTCAGTATGGGGCAGTCGTCAATAACACCGAAAGAGCCCACGTTGGAGAGACAGTTTGCTGTGGCATTTTTGAGAACCGCCGGGTCCCACCCATTAATGAAATCTCCATGGAAACCGTACCCGGTGGTATCTCCTGTGGACCACACAAACCTGCCGCCGGGCGTTTGCACTACGTTGTTTGTGAAGTAATACAGCTCGTAGAATAAATGAGGGATATTGACAGGGTGCGTAGAAGGGCACGAGCCGGTATCGATGTTGGTAAGGTATGCAACATGACTATTGTCGGATTTGAACAAGTTTACGCCATCCCAGCATGACTGAAAGTGCAGCTGAGCACGCAGACCATGGCTACAGTTAGTGTACAGCATGGCGACTTGTTCCGGCTTCTGTTGGTCCGGTTCAGTCAAGCACGCAAAGCTGACTCTATTGGCAATAGGTCGGCCGCCGGTCTTCGCAGTCAAGGTTGTGTTGTCATAATAACGTGCCTTAGGGTTGCCGGAGACCATGCCGAAGCCTTTGGGGAAAGCTGTGACTGTTTGGCCACTAGCGGCACGGCCAAGGTAGTAGACCAGATGACCTCCGTTTTGTATTTCCTGGAAGCTTCCGTTACCGTGCTGGTAGTAGAACGTAGGTGTCCAATAAGCGGACTTGTCAGCTGTGATCTCGCATGTAGTACATGCTGAGGAGAAGAGTTCGCTATAATTCGAATTGAAGCCAAAATCTGAGCGGTGTGAGTAACTGGGTGTTGTAATGGGGAGAGGACAACTTACTTGAGCCACCAGATATTTTGTGCGCATGGCCTGACAATGTCCCAGGTGAGACTAGAGGATCGATACGGCCGGTCTGAATGTTACCACAACTTACACGCCAGAAAGCATCTGCAGCCCCAAGCAAGGATGCTACGGAGAGCAGGACTGCTGTATCCTTCAACAACATGATTAAGATATGCTCCTAACTGTCTTCAAAGATTGGCAAAAAGTTGGAAAAAGGCCGGGAGGGTTGCTATGTCCTTTTGTACGAAACAGTAAAAATCTTTCTTTGACGAAAATAAGCTGGGCTCCAACAATCCGTCCATGGAGTCCAGACAAACGGCCGTGGGAATCATGACCGGACTTGGCAGCGGGCGTTCGCAGATAGTAGTGAATTTGGATTTGCGGCCCTATACAAAGAGCGTGCAGTGGCAGCCAGCACGTGGGAGTACAATGCTCCACCGCGCCGCGTCCAATGATTTCTTTGCTATCATGAATCAGGCGTCCCAGACTGCACTGCTGCTTTGTCTTATTTTACGAAAAAGGACTTTGAAGGTAACAGACCTACCAAAAGCGGAGATCTTATCGTGTCACATCTAGTCATTGCAGCTGGTTGCTAGGCCAGCTTTTGTATGAACAAAGAATGTAGATGTTCCCGCACACGGCTAGCGCAGATCTACCCCGTTTTATTCCGTGTTACGATACGTGGACACGAAATTCAAAACTCAGCATCGGTTTCAGTTTACAAGCAACTCTTTTTCCAGTTATCGGTGGTGCTGTCAGAGAGGCGGTCATCATGTGATCAGGGTTTTGCAAGGCACAGAAGCTTGTAGCATCAGGAGACCATAATAAAGAATTTACAGACACTTTACCATAAAGTTCTGGAGGGCGGGATTCAATATAGACAGTGTATATTGACGTAAAGTGAAGGCGATCAGTAGAACATGTACCATTGCCAAGACCGCTGAAACAAAGAGATGGCTGCAAGCTCGGCGAGCTTCCTCGATTTGCGTCGAGAGACCTCATTGAAACTTAAGCTTAACAGGACTCTCTCTGTGACATGTGGAGACGGTACAAGCGGTGTTTTTGTCTTCTTCCCTCAGCGTGCAGTCATAGCGCGTTGGTGTGTTTTTGTTGCTAACAGCTGAGGACCAGCTTGCCCTGCGGTTCCGCCGCGAGAAACGATGTTACTGCGAGCACGGACGTGCTTTATCGGGTTCTCTCCAAGCTGCGAACGACGCGAGATGAGCTGTCGTGTTTCTCGGTGTCTTTGTAGCTGCCTGAAGAGGAGAGGCGGCCCTTAGAGTTACAGAAGTTGGCTGCAAGATTCACGGAGTCAAAAGTTGTGGCAAGGTCTGTATTGCTTCGCTAAAAGTGCCACGACTTGTGACTATCACAGCATCTGAGTTACCGTCCAAAGGTGACTTGCTAAGTTAGCAATCAGCGATTACAAAATCAGCCATGGCTGACGTCGCAACAACAACACAAGAACCTGTCTCCTCACACTCTCCGGCCCAAGATGGAAGCTTGAGTCTTGACGCGCCCGCCTCGAACACTGAAGTCGCCATAACCAACGACGAAACCGCCCTCTCCGCTCCAGCAGAGAAGAAGACCAAGAAGATCATCCGCAAAAAGCGGAGACCAGCACGACCGCAAGTCGATCCCAGCACATTCAAGACTGAGCCTCCACCACAAACTGGCACCATCTTCAACATATGGTACAACAAATGGTCCGGCGGCGACCGCGAGGACAAATATCTCTCAAAAACTCAAGCCCAAGGCCGCTGCAATATCGCCAAAGATAGCGGATATACACGCGCCGACAAAGTGAATGGAAGCTATTTCTGCTTGTTCTTCGCACGTGGTATATGTCCCAAGGGGCAAGAGTGCGAATACCTACATAGGCTGCCAACGGTGCACGACATCTTCCCATCGAACATAGACTGCTTTGGGAGGGATAAGTTCAGTGATTATCGGGATGATATGGGAGGGGTGGGGAGCTTTATGCGGCCGAATCGGACGGTATACGTTGGAAGGATACATGTCACAGACGATATCGAGGAAATCGTAGCAAGACATTTCCAGGAGTGGGGTCAGATAGATCGAAGTAAGTCTCCTTCGAACGAATTCACATATCAAAGTATTGGGTTCTAAGTGTGTTACAGTACGCGTACTCAATACCAGAGGCGTAGCCTTCGTAACCTACAGCAACGAAGCAAACTCCCAATTCGCCAAAGAGGCAATGGCACATCAATCACTCGACCACAACGAAATCCTCAACGTACGCTGGGCGACCGCAGATCCGAACCCACAGGCACAGAAGCGAGAAGCACGTGCGATCGAAGAGCAAGCGGCTGAGGCTATCAGGCGTGCGCTACCCGCAGAGTATGTGGCGGAAATAGAAGGGAGAAGCGACGAAGCGAAGAAGAGGCGAAAAATCGAAGGGAATTTTGGACTCCTGGGGTACAACGCGCCGGATGATGTTTGGTATACGGCTGAGAAAGCGAGACTTGAGGCTCCTGAGCACGACGGAACACACGGCTTGGAGGCATTGGAGCCACGAGGGCTTATCGAAAATGGACAAACACAGCACAGCAATGGCGCTGCTACCGATGAGGGAGGCGGATTGCTCTCTGCGTCGACGTTGAACGCGCTCAAGCACTATTCTGCTCCGGCGCCGAACATAGCGAAGGCACCGGCAGCGCCAGCAGGGGCCCTAGTAGCTTACGGTAGTGATGATGAGAGCGAATGAAAGGCGTGCTTTCTGGTTTTAGCGAGGCGTTTGCGGCGCAGTGGCGATATCAATATACCCAACTTGCTGAAACATGTCGAAGCATGTAGAATTCTTGAAAAGGAAACCTAGTGATATCCTTATCATTCATCTTCGCTCTTGATATGGGCCGGCTTGTGAAATCCGCTAATAACGATCCGGACACGGAAACGAAATGTGTAATAGCTTCCTGGAAATCACTACCAGGGTCCTTCGGTCGCATCTCTGGTAGGTATCTGTGGAAAGGAAAAATGCTCTAACAAAGGCCCCCTTCCTAATTAGTGAAGCACTACGTACATTCACCTGCACTAGTAAGGCTAATCGCGTTCGGAATACTACTTGGCATGAAGAACAAAACAAGAAGGGTGTCCTCCGTTAGTTCAAAGGTATAACACAATATCATGGCGGTATATCTTCATCAGCAACTGTCCGAATTCCCCTGTCACCAACTTTTGCTTTCCTCCTCTGCTCTAACCTGGCCTTCGCCGCGGCAGCACGGTCAGGAGGGAGCGTCTTCCGCACACCATCTCTACCTCCTGCTGCTGACACCAAACTACCCCTCCTAATAGTCGGTTGTTGGATGCTACTGACCCGGCGCCTGGCGCCCATGTTGGGCCCGGTCACGGTGGAGGCGGTGTTCAGCGGAAACGCCAAGCTACCGTACCCTGTTTGTGGGGGACTTGAAGGAGGTATTGGCAGGTCATTTTGTGTGTCAATGTCTGTTGCGGTTGCGTCTTGGTTGCCCGGCAGTTTCGGTAGTGGCGACATAGGCGGACTGGAGGGAAGGTGGAGAAGGCTTGGGCCAGGAGAGAAAAAGGTATGCTGGCCGTTGCGCAGATGATTTGCCGCTGGCGGAGATGGAGAGTAAAGTTCAGGAGAGGGAAGTGGTAGGACGGATGATGAAGGAGTAAGAGGTTTTCGACCGGGCGTTCTAGCTTTCTTTGAGCCATCTCTGGGTACTGTCGGAGGTGGTTGAACTGGTTTGGAAGCAGGTGTGAAAAACGTGGTATTAACAGGGCGAGGGGTCAGCGGCGACCTGATTCTCACAGATCCAGTATCGGCGGCCTTCGTTTTGCGAGACCTTCCCTTCGGCGTTGGCTCAGCTTCTTGCGTCCATATGTCCATAACGGATGAAGGCAGTGTCTTTACACCAGCACCGGGTTTCTGTACGCCATTGGCGGATTGCTGTGTCACAGCTTGCACTTGTCCAGTTCTGGAGCGAGCTTCGAAGAGCTGTTTTTCCAAACTTTCTTTGTCTATGCGCAAGGTTGCCGCTTCTTCTTTTGCGTCGCGCAACTCTCTGAGTATCTTTCGCTGCCGCTGTTGCACTTCGTCTTGCAATACTTGGTCATTTATACACTCTTTACCCGCCGCATCTCTCAGCGTGCCGAGTTGCTGCTTAAGCGTGGCATTTTCGGTACTACACTTTAGCTGCTCTGCCAGAGCTTGACGTAGGCGTTCCTGGTAATCCTTTTTCTGATCCTCAAGCCTTATCTCGCGCTGTTTCTGTCTTTGGTCATGCTGCTCTCTCCTCTCTGTGAATCGTTGCAACTCATCTTTCACTCGCGACAGGTTCTTGCGAATTTCTGCGTTCTCAGCTTTGAGCGCTTGAATTTGATTTCCAGCTCCCTTCACATTAGCAGCTCCGTCTGCGCCGTCTAAGCCTAATTTGTTGCTCGCTTCAGATACCCCGTGCGCGCTGTGAAAATTGTGTTTGTCTTGGCTTTTGATCGCGCGGTCGTTGGACGCGGCAGACTCCTGCTTTCCTAACTTCGACGAGAAGTGATCCACTTTCGCTTGATGCTCTGATGATTTTGTAGTGTCTTTTGCCAGATCTCTAACAAGGTCCTCTGGACCCAAACCTCCCAGGTTACCTCTTGCCATGTGATCGGTTAATTCTGCAACCCTTGCCTCAAGCATTGCAACTTTCTGCCTTTCTTGCTTCAATAGAGTAGCGACCTCCACCACTTCTGAGTCCTTCTTCATCGCATACTTCTTCGCCAGTCGTTGCTTCTTAACGACCCGCTCCATCTCACGCTTTGTCTTCTCGGCGTGCGACTCGTATTCTTGCTTCCAATACTGCCCAGACTGCGACCTAGGTTCAGATAAGTCCATGGTGATATCCGCATCATCCCTAGCCCTGACTTGTCTACGTCGAGGCTGTCTCATGGCCGAAATTGCAGCTGCTGATGGGTTTGAGGTGAACTTGTAACTATTTGAGAGTTTGTTCGGCTCCTCCAAACTATCCGTGCGGTTCTGATGTTCGGTATGTTCGGCGCTATACCCCGCTTCATGCAAAGTCTCCGTTGGTTTGGTTCGGTTTGGGAAGGCCAGTTCTCCGTCTGTCTTCGGCGTCCAAGGGCTGGGAAATTTGCCTGGATAACCTTCGGGCAGGCCAGTTCTGTTAGAGAAGAGGTGTTTCTTCCTTTCATTATCAACTACGTGGGCGCCAAAGGAAACCGACTTCTTTCTCGTTGTCGCCGTGCCAGGAGTCATCATTATACCAGAAGGTTTCGATGGGGAAGCCGGACGTAGCTGTGTGGTCGGTTGACTTCGCAATGCCATGACCGTCTCAATCTTGCCATGGTTCCCGCTTTGCGCTTTCTTGGTGGGCTCCTTACCGCGCTCCACGATAGTGGGTTGGCGCGTCTCTGGAGCGTCTGCTGGCTGGGGCGTGCCGAATATAGCATGCTTGAACGCTCGAACTGCGAATAAAGGCGCAGGAGTCTCAGGAGGTTCCAACGGCTCCCTGTGGCCCGCACCTGACGGGTTTCAGTAAGCTATCCAGATGCTGTACAGTTGCAAAAACGCTTACGTGCGTCTGCCGGGGCTTGCGCCGTGCGAGACGCGCCTGTTATCCAGTCAAGCATGATATCTCAATGGTGCAAACCAAGCTAACAGTTGAGTCTGTTCATCCTTTCATACGCTTGTCTGGTGGTTCGGCGTTGGACAGACGGTAAAGCAATGCTCGATATTGTACAGTCACACATCACTGCTGACTTGTTTACGTTCGCATACAACATGCCACGCCAGGATGTCGGGCCTTGGGGCACTACTTATCGATAACATATTGCCCTCTCCGCCCACCACACCCACCTGCAACGAGCTTTATTAATCCTTTGCTTGCAATGCGGGCGTCTTCGACACCATGCCATATCTTTGCCTCACTAAGTAACCTATGAATGGGTTTGCCGCGATGAAGAAGAAGGCAGCCATGGCTATCTTCCCTAGGCCGTCTTAAATGCGGCCCTTTGCCACGGTTGGCTCCAACCTGTCATGGCAGCACAGAGGTCGCCGTGGAACAAGCAGTTGAATCATGTCCACAACACCCAACCTCTTCCCGCGGCCCAGACAAGGACGCCGGAGGGGAGCAAGAAGCCTATTCAAGTCCCGACGCCCGCAGGACGGGAGCCTACTAGCTATGCAGAAGAGCAGGAGAATGAGGTGGAAGCACTACGCTCGATTTACATGGATGACTACGAGGAAGTAACAATTCGAAGCGCATGGAGTGTGAGGCCTCTTCTACTCTCCCAACTTATATTTCTTGCTGACTGGCTCAGAAAACAGCCGATTACGCTTTCAAATTGCGAATCCGAGCCACGTCCGACACACAGACCTTCGTAATCCTTTCAGTCCAACTAACGGCCACATACCCAAAAACGCTTCCTCTCCTTTCTATTCAACATATGGAGGGTCTGCGAACAAGGAGTCAGCAAGCCATTAATGAAGTTCTCACTACAAAGCCCAAGGAATTAGTTCGAGATCAGCAACCTATGATATTTGATATAGCCTCCTCAATCCAGGAGATCTTAGAGGAAGATGTGGAATCGAGGAAAGAGCATGCACAGCTTCCAAGCTTGGAAGAGGAACGGGCAGTATCGGAGGCTGCTGCTAGCGGTTTGGCGAGGCAACGGGAAGCAGAAGAGCTACGGCGGAAAGAAGAAGAGAAGGCGGAGGAAGATAGGATCTTGAAACAAATGGTTGATGACGAGATCAAGCGGCGGAAAAATGTCAAGAGAGGAGGCAGAATTGCAACAAAGGGGGCGCCCCTGCCTACTGACGGAAGCTTGGATGGCTCCTCAGTTGTTACTTTCGATCAGTCCGTCTCATTGAGAACAGAGGCCGGTGATCAGCTGCTGTTCCGGTCAGTTGTAGAATTGTCCCTCATTGCGGAAGGAAAGCTGTCCGAGGTCTATCAAGTTCGACCAGTAGTAGTGCAGGCCTTGGCACCACTATTAGTGTACAAACGGACGGAGCTGAAACCCAAAACACCTGGTCCATCCACGAAAGCTGCTATTTTAGCATTTGAGAAGGAACTCGAGGGTTTGAAGAGGCTGAAAGATGACAATATCATCAGCGTTCTTGATTTCAACATTGAAAAGCTAGAATCAACTACGGCCGCCGAAGGCTGGGAAATTGGTATCTTGACAGAGTATGCCAACAGAGGTTCTCTGAGAGACCTACTTGAGATCAGTACCTTGCCTGTGGACAAAGTCAGATCGTGGTCTCGAACACTTTTAGAAGCGTTGGACTTTTATCGCCGTCACGGCATTGTCCACGGGAGCGTTCACCCTGATAATGTGCTCCTCGTTCGTTCTGTTACAGGCGTTACGAGCGTAAAGCTCGCAGATGCTGCATACCAAGCCAGTCTACATGGTCTAAATGACTCTTGTCGCGGCAATGTCCCATCTGCGTCTGCGAGGTCGGTATACTGGGTGCCGCCTGAGCTTGTCCAACCGGAAGCCCGACGCACTCAGAAAACCGACGTTTGGGATCTTGGACTAGTTTTACTGCAGATGATATTCGGCTTAAATGTCTTAGAGAAATATACATCCCCTGCCACACTTATGGAATCTTTCGCTCTTTCAGAACCGCTATCAGAGATCATCCGCAAGTTCTTCCAGCCTGATTCGAAAAAGAGACCAACTGCTTTCGACTTGATACCTTCTGAGTTTCTCCGAAACGATGTTCCTGTTTTCGAGGATGCGCATTCTCGCTCCCCTGGACAATCAAGGCGCCCATCTTCGGCGCATAATCACAGGTAAGTTGGGCTGAAATGTACAATGCCTCGACTGCAGAAGATCATCTGTAAACTTGAGTGCGGCACCGTGCCATTCATTTGTGCTAGATACCCGGGTGTAGTGGTTGCTGGCCTCACAAAGAAGCGTCAACTGACTTCTTCGCAGTGCATCGGTCCAACGAACTCGGCGCGCTCGGCACGATTCAAGCTCTGCTAGCGGATATTTATCCCGATATGCAGCCGAATGGGATGAATTGGGTCGAATCGGCAAGGGAGGGTATGGTGAGGTTGTTCGAGCGAGGAACAAGCTAGACGGACGCATCTACGCCATCAAGAAGATCAAAGCGAATTCAGCCTCAGCGCTTGACGGTGTGCTATCCGAGGTTATGCTCCTGTCTAGACTGAACCACCCCTACGTGGTGCGATACTTTTCTGCCAGGACCGAAGAAGATGTTCCAGAGTTGCAAAGGTACGCCAATCCTGACAGAAGATCTGTTTTGCCGGGGAGACACAAGTCTTGGTGATCATGCGGGTTAGCGAGGACGTATCCCGCCACGACACCTCAAATAAAACTGGCACCAGGAGCATATTTGGTGTCGTCAGTACATGCATTTGCCGCAGTCTGCTAACTCACTTCCAGTGTTTATGGGGACGCTTTTTCTTCCAGCGACGAAACGACTCTATCAGACACTGAGGATGCAGCGTGCACTGGAATGGGTCATAGCAACATGGGCTTAGATTTCGTCAGCTCCAGCGGATACCCAAACATCGAATTTGGCAAGGACTCGGACGAGGATGACGAATTATCTAGTGATACCGCGAGTGATGAAGCTATTATAGAACAGTCAGAAGCTATGGACGGCGCCAACCATGCCGCAGCTGATGACGAACACCCAAGGCTACAGCTCCAGCAGACCAGGTCCAACTCGAAGTTGGCCCGGCAAATCAAGACAACGCTATACATTCAGATGGAATACTGTGAGCGACAGACCCTCAGAGACATCATCAGAAACGACGTCTATAAGGATGTGGACAAGGGCTGGCGGCTCCTTCGCCAAGTCCTTGAAGGTCTTGCTCACATACATAGCCATGGCATTATTCACCGTGACTTGAAGCCAGAAAATATCTTCATTGATTCTGCTGGCAACCCTCGCATTGGTGACTTTGGGCTGGCCACCAGTGGTCAGGTCTCGGTGGCAGAAAAAGCAGCGTCCAATGGTGACGCCGATGCTGATATGACTCGAAGTTTGGGTACGGCCTTCTATATAGCGCCGGAACTCCGATCGGAGAGTGCTGGCCACTACAATGAGAAGGTGGACATGTATTCACTGGGCATTATATTCTTTGAGATGTGCTATTCTCCGCTCAAAACAGGCATGGAGAGACACCAGATTCTGACCAGACTACGGGAGAAGCAACATGCCTTACCATCGGACTTCCCTTCTAGTAAAACCTCGCAGGGAGAAATCATCATGTCTTTGATCAACCACCGCCCAAGCGAACGGCCTACAAGCTTAGAGCTGCTGCGCAGCGGGAATCTACCTCTCCAAGTCGAGGACGAAACCATTCGCCTAGCGCTGCAGGGCATTACAGATCCAAGTTCGCCGTATTACCAGAAGATGATGACCGCCCTGTTCTCCCAGCCACCAAATCCTCAAGTTAAGGATTATACATGGGACATGGCGGCGACCCAAGGGAACTCTCAGGATCCATTACTACAAAGTCTGATTAAAGAAGGACTTACCAAGGTCTTTCGCCGTCATGGAGCTTTGGAGGCCCATCGTCAACTCCTGTTCCCAAGGTCTACATATTATCTGAATGAAAATATTGTCCAAATGCTGGATCCTTCAGGCACATTGGTCCAGCTGCCTTACGATCTTACGTTACCTTATGCACGAAGTATCTCCCGCAGAGCTGCTCCATGCGACAAGAGCTATGCGTTCGGCAACGTCTTCCGCGATACATTCTCCGGCGCAGCGCCTCGTAGCTCCAGCGAGGTTGACTTTGATATCGTCTCCTACGACACCCTTGATCTTGCAATGAAGGAGGCTGAAGCAATCAAGGTGCTCGACGAGATCGTAGATGAGTTGCCATCACTGAGTGCGGCCCAGATATGTTTTCACCTCAATCACTCTGACCTGCTTGAGGTGATTATGGAATTTTGCCGTATAAACGCACCACAGCGTGCGGCAGCTAAGGAGGTCCTGAGCAAGTTGAACATCGAACAACACACATGGCAGAAAATTCGCAACGAACTTCGCTCGCCAGTAATAGGCGTATCCTCCACTTCTCTTGATGATCTCGCACGCTTCGACTTCCGCGACGTACCTGAGAAGGCTTTCGCCAGGCTTCAATCAATCTTTGAAGGAACAGAATATCTCGACCAGACGCATGGCATGTTCAGTCACCTAAGGATGACGATCGAGTACATGAACAGGTTTCGGGTTCGTCGGAAAATCTACATCAGTCCTCTAAGCAGCTTCAAAGACAGGTTTTATTCCGGTGGTATGATGTTTCAGTGTCTTTATGATACGAAGCGAAGAGCAGTCCTGGCAGCAGGTGGACGCTACGACAAGTTGATCGAAGATCATCGTCCACGAATACAGGGCACCTTCACAGGCGCCCATGCAGTAGGCTTCAACCTGGGATGGGAACGTCTCGTCAACTCTATGGCAAAATATCAACGCAATGCTGCGAAAGCCTCTCTAAAGAAGCCAGAGGAAGACCTCCGCCGCCACTGGGCAGGCCGACGCTGCGACATCCTCGTGGCTAGCTTCGATTCTGCGGTCCTCCGCTCGACTGGGGCTAAACTTGTCACTGATCTCTGGGCGAACGATCTCAGCGCCGAACTTGCCGTAGACGCTCGTTCAGCCGAAGAACTCAATGCTCACTACCGGGATGAAAAGCAAAGCTGGTGGATTATCCTCAAGCATGACGCCAGCGGCACCGGCAAGCCTGACCTCAAGATCCGCTCACACATCCGTAAAGAGGACACCGATGTGCGCAGCTCCGAACTGATGTCTTACTTCCGCGCCGCGATCCGCGACAGGGACCAGCAGGAGAACTCCAACGAGCGTGCCAAACTCCTCCGGCAGCCTTCCCATCCAGATACCGGTACCTTTAATCAGCACCTTGACCGCAAGGCCGACGTCAAAGTCCTGATCGCTTCACACAAGGGCAAGAAGGCAAACAAGTACAACATCATAGAATCTGCTTACTCGCGGACTTACCAGCTCACGCAGTCCTTTCTGGATGCACCCATCGCGGCAGTAGAGATTAGGGACGAGGCACTGGAAGCGATTAGGCGGGACGCGAGGCTGAGTGATGCGGAAAGCTGGAGAAGGGTCGTGCAGAGCGTGCCGTTGGTGGATAGAGAATATCTCGGGCAGATATGGGATTTGCTGGAGAGGTGTCGGGAGGAGAGTAGGAAGGGTGAGGGTTCGGGGAGGTGGGCGTTTCTGTACAACTGGAGAACGGGATGGTGCGGGCTTTATGACTTGGAGCTGTAAATGCGGCAATAGAGGGATTGATGCATTGCCTGGGACTTAGATGCACACGACGGGCCATAGGAAGGAGCATCCCTGGATCTGGCGGAGTCTGAGGCGTACGTGAAAGGCTGGGATATGTTGATTGTGTTTCTGAGCCATGTTCTCTGAGGAAATTGTTGACTATATGAATAGATAAGAGATACCCCACATAGCACTCTTAGTATTGAGTGTCGATACGGAAATAAATTAGCCATGGAATCGGATTCAATGTAACCCAGGACTGGTAACGTCGCCGCAATAAGTTTTCGCCAACTGCAACAGCTTTCCAGAATTGGAACGTGAAGCACACCGCGAGATATACGCCTCAAGCTTTTGTCCCAGTGTTCCGCGCCTGTATCGATCATCGCCGTTTGCGTAGACTGATATCCTGCCCTGGGAACTGATGCCTCTCTTAGATCTCATCGCTTATCCCCGTCGTCCGACAGAGTACTCAGCTCAACCGAGAACGCGGCCTTCCCGTTCGGTGTGGACAGCCTGGTATCGATGGAGTTGTGTCGGCTACGGTCCGCTTATTAGCCTATATGCCAGCTAACATTGCATTCAATGGAAAGAACTTACAGAGAATCACTCTTAGCAGTCGCACGGGAGCCCTTCCTTGCGAACAGCAGCTTGGCCCTACTCCCCAAGGAACCCAGCAATGGATGTTGAAACGACGACCTAGGTCCACCAGCGCGCTCATGGAGTCCCGGAAACACCTTCCCAAGCCCAATCGCTAACAGCCAAGCGCGATACATCTTGACACCATCATTGCCAACACCAAAGAACACAAACACCAATATCCCGCAAACAGGCCACGTCCACCGATCGAACAGCACATTACCATTGCTGGGCACCAAGACGACTTGATCCCACGTCGTTGGGTCGTGGACGGCGCTCCAGGAATACGGGTGGTGCGGGACGGCGACGTTGAGATAGAAGGCGTAGAACTGCACTGGGACGAAGAAGAGGATGAGGATGAGGACGAGGAGGAAGAGGCGCATGAAGCGGGATTTGGTGGTGTTTGAGAGTTGCAGGATGTCGGCGATTTGGGTGCGGTAGCGGCGGAGGCGGAATACGACGAGTGCTTGAGAAATGTAAGCAAATATCACCCAGTTGATCCTAAGCAGGGGCTTACCGGCATAGTATGCGTCGATGAGCGCGAATATGGCAGGCCAGATAAAGATTAGGACCACGCTGACCCAACTCTGATCATAAGATGTACCGCAGCCGGAAATGCCGAAGATGTAGTATCGCTGATTCTGAACAAAGTACTGCGCAAACATAAGAAAAACCGGACAGGCAAAGCAAAGCAGCAGTTCGATGACTCGCTGCCGTTGTCTCTGTGATTTTGACGGCGCGAGCGTAGCGTTATCCGTGTCCATCACTCGCGCCAAGCTCCTCATGATGCACGCCAGGGCGCCGGCTCCAGCGACGGAACTTCCGACGAACAGCTTGGCTTCTATGTCGCAGAGGACCTTGCCCTGCCACCACTGGTCCATGTTGTCTCTCGGCCATATGAGGGCGTTGATGAAGGTGGCGATGTTGAGGACTAGGATCCATGCTACGAGGCTTGAGGCTCCGATGTTGCGGTTGCGGAGATGCCAGATCAGTGGTGGGATGTCGAGGATGGCGGCGGTGCCTGCGAGAACTGGGAGGATCACTGCTGCTGGGTATAAGGGGTATTTCTGAGAATCTGCCATTTCTTTTACTGATGTGTGCTGATCAAGCAGGCCAGCTGCGCTAAGAATTTTGCCCCGCTGAAAGCAATTTAAGACCACCAGAGATGATGGAAAATGTCCGGGAAAGCGTAATTCATGCAAAAGTGTACTGTTCTGAGAACAAAGAAGCCAAGAGACTAGGGCTTTAGAGAAGTAGATGATTGATGAGGAGAAGACTTCAAGAGGACGGGAAGGCGCGAAAGCATTTTTAATGACAGGTACACGTCCATCTTACCATCAATGGACGGTTGTTTATTCAGATGCTGCAGCTAGACGACACAGATCTGAGATAGCTCTTCACGGTAGCATGCATGGAACGAAAGTTGGGGGCTTATTGCCGTTGTTATTCAGGATGCATACTCCATAGGCAGACTCTTGCCTAAATAGGTGCTCAATAGCGGATTCTAAGACATAGGCATCACAGCCTGATTTAGATATTCTCTTAGCTTTGATTCAGTGGGTTCAAGGTGAGTTACTTGTAAACTGTGACTGTCTAGAAAGATGGAAGGCTGTCCATGCATTTTACTGGCAGCGGATTGCTGCGGATAGCAGAACTACACCCCGGGTTCGTTCTGGAGCCTCAACATCTTGGTGTATCACATATCCTCAGCTTACCCACCCTGACCATTGGCGAGTGACAAGAGCGCGCTCTTGAATGCTCTTCTATTAAAATGCTATCGTGGCGGAAGAGTATGGTCTGGCGGCGGAGCATGCAAGGTTTAGGTAGTTGGTTCAAACTCCGTCATCGGTCGAGAGCCAGCAGCCCTACGAACACCACATCATGCCACTTTTCAACTTTCCTCACATCCTGGTAGTGCATGGTAGAACTCCACAATGGCCTGTAGTCGGACACTGCCGTAACGATCCTGACAAGGTCCCCGGCCTCGTGAAACGTGTCGAATGATTACGTGGTAAACGAAAGCGGTTCCGCAGAAACGCCGGTCCTCACTTGGTCCAATATGGCACAGGATACGGCTGGCATAAATGACGAGCCCACCTCCCATATTGGCGCCTTGTACGCCACGGCTACAGATCACTTACTAGCTATGCGTCGCAGAACATCCGGTCGACATCCAACAATTGACGGAGGAGTTGACTCTGCATCACCGCTAGGACGACGCCGCAGCTCAATGTTTTCCATCTCTTCATTCGACGAGACCAGACGCTCTCTTCGATCCTCAACCGATGACCTTCTGCTTCCAAAAGTCAGTAAGCCGGAGGATGATCTTCGGGACGAACCCTCTCCATGGCAATCGCTGCCCCTTATCCTAGCCATTGTTCCGGCCTTTGGTGGTTTGTTCTTCAGGAACGGAAGAGCCAATGTCACAGACATTCTCCTGCTGGCACTGAGCGCTATCTTCCTTAACTGGTCAATCAGACTACCATGGTGAGTCACTTGCTGTGCGTACGCACTGGAACTTACTGACTACGCGCAGGGAATGGTACTATGCGGCGCAAAAAGTCAGAGTCAGCGACCCGTTGCCTACCGATAAATTACCCGAGGACACTATAATTGAAGAGTCCTCTGAGGATGAGGTGGATGGGGTCAAAGAGCACCAGCCAAAACCATCACCTGATAAGCCAGATGAGGTGGCTGCATCATCCAAAGTTCCGGAAGCCGCTGTTCGTAAAGCTGCACAACAAGAGCTTCAGAGTTACGAGCTTCTGGCTCTTGTGTCATGCTTCATCAGCCCTCTGCTAGGCGCCTACCTTCTGCACTTTGTCCGGACTTCACTTTCACGACGATCGGAAGAGCTAGTGTCAGACTTCAACATCACCATCTTCCTCCTGGCTGCCGAAATCCGTCCAATTTCGCACGTCCTCAAAATGATACAGACGCGGACCTTGCACTTGCAGCGCGTTGTCCACCGCAGCGACATGCCACCTAACTCGGGCTCCGAACAGCAAGTGCAGGATCTCACTAAAAGACTTGAGGAGGTCGAGGCACGTCTAGTCAACACCACGGCGAAGGACGAAAGCAAGGCACCCGACAACAGTAAACTTATCAAGGACGTCCGATCTTCGCTGCAGACCGAGTTGGACGCTCTCAACCGCGCCGTCCGTCGTTACGAGAAGCGCTTCACAACCCACTCCTTCCAAACCCAAGCACGATTTGAGTATATCGAAAAGCGACTCAATGACACGCTGTCCCTAGCCGCGGCAGCCGCTTCAAATCAGCAAAAGCCGGGCATTGTTGTAATGGCTTTGAGTTGGGCCAGTGCTGTGTTCGTGGCGCCGCTGCAAGCTGTTTACATGACCACTATCTATCCCCTGGAGGTGGCCTCCACTGTGTTCACGAAGGCACAGAGTTGGTTGTTTGGCTCGCCCGTAATAAGGAAGAAGGTGAGGATGGGCAAGCTGAACGGCACAGCATCGGATAGCGACCGCATGCAGGGCAAGCGGCCGAAAATAGTGTTACGATGACGGCGTTACGATTGACGACAGTATCAACAAGCGGCATGCCCTTAGGCGCTCGACGGTGCATATAAACGGAATTTACGGGAAAGGGAAGGACTCGGAAGGGCGTTCGAGCGAGCAAACAAAAGTGAGTGAAAGCTACGCATTTGCGAGAAGGAGAATCTCTTGATTATATGAGGGCAAAAGCATTGAGCTTGGACACGAAAAGTCGGTAACAAAATATATGCGTGGTTCATTACGCAAGGTATTCGGCGTTTGCGGCGATAAGGAGCTTTGGGGGGTACAATACCGAGGTGCTTCGACGACGGCCACTGACCGAATGTTCCCGGCCAGCAACACAGGTGCACATTATGCACTTGTTACTACCTTGCAAGTATAGCTATCTAATTCAAACCTGGCTTGTCATATCTCTATATCTCTAGCCTACTTGGCCCCCACCGTGGCTCTTAACCGCCACAATGCCCTTCGAGAGCGACATCACGCTCAACACGTCCACATTCCAACCCAGCGCCATCAGCGAAAAGGCAGCCAAACTCAATGAAAAGCTAATCGCCATCATGGACGGGCAGCCCATGTGGTGGGAGGTATACTCCTAATTAAACCCCCCCCCCCTCTCAAACCACTGCCATCCAGCAAAGCTCAATGGCTGACAGAAGCCCCTCTAGGTAGGCCCAGAAAAGTACCGCCAAATGCGCTGGAACGGCGAGACTCCCCTCCCGAAACCTGTGATAATCGAGTCCGGGAAGAATATCAAGATCCCGTCGCGAGAGCAAGGGAGAGATATACCGTGTAGGGTGTTTGTGCCGGAGGGCGGGAAGAAGCCGAGCGGGGTGTTTATGCATATACATGGTGGAGGGTGGGTTTTGATGGATGAGGCTACGTATGTGATTGTTTGCACTTTTTTGGCAGACGAGAGAGGTCAATGGCATGGGCAATGAGAGAGGGTAGTGGAGGTGGGAAGACGAAACGCAGCTGACAGGATCTGAAGACAGGACGCGCTACTGAAGTTCATGGTCGATGCCGCGGATGTAGCAGTCGTGTCGGTGGGATATCGGTATATGAACGATCCTAGCCTTACTTGAGTGGATGGACCCAGGTTGATGGGCGAATAGATTAGCTCCTGAGTATCCATATCCTGCCGGACCTGAAGACTGCTACGACGCCGCGGAGTGGCTCGTCGATAACGCACAATCGGAGTTTGGCGCAGAGCTGGCTTTTGCGGGAGGAGAGGTATACCAACTCTCCCCTACGACCCGAACGTTACATGCAATCGACTAAAAATGTTGATTGTTGTAGTCCGCAGGTGCGCATCTCGCCGTCCTGACCTGCTTACACCTCCTCAAATCGCGTCCGGCGTTCAAATTCAAAGGGCTAGCTCTGCACTTCGGCGCGTACGACCTTGCTGGTTTCGCACCGCAAGCGCACCATTATGATAAGCTGCTGGTTTTGAACGGTCATATTATGGCGCGTTATATTGATGCTTTCTTGCCGGGGTCTACGTGCGTCTTCAATCCATTCTCCTTGCATTTTACCCTTTTCGTCTTGATTAGTCTTACATTCCTGTCTCCTGTGTTATGAACCTTCACTTTGACTAATAATGTCCCTTTACCAACAGTGAAGCTCAACGACGCAATCCGGATGTATCCCCGCTCTACGCCGACCTGCGTTCGCTCCCACTCCCTCCAGCCCTATTCACCTGCGGCACCGAAGATTGCCTGCTCGATGATACGATATTTATGAGCTGTAAATGGCAGATGGCGGGAGCGGAGACGGTGACGAAGATATACCCTGGTGCACCGCACGGGTATATTGGGTTCCCGGATGACGTGAGTGATGAGGCGAGAGAGGGCCGGAAGCTGACGAAGGAGTGGCTGAGGGAGAAGCTTGGGTAGAAACCGCTGATAACTGTTGGCACACCTCTAAGCTTGCCACGCACTGCAAATAGACCCGTCTTAGTCTCTGCTCACCTCGGGCGCGTAATGGCTCGGAGGCACAATCATGGTTCCTACCCAAGGCCGGTTACAACTGCCACGGATCATGAGCTACTCCGGAATGTCTTCAATGGAGTTTCGACTCTCATCTGAGAAGGTCAAGCTCTTCCCTGGATCTTCGCCGGACCCAAACCCCGTCTAATCTCATCCAACTGCATCATCCCAGTTCCCGCAGCGCCCCTCTTGACTCTTTGCCTCCCAGGCCGTCCCTTGACTCCATGGCCGTCCAGAAAGTCATCCATTATGTTATCAAAGTCCGCCCTCATAGAGCCCGCTGCGGATGCGCTGACGAGAGATGGCACTTGGCTGGTGTTACTGGCTTTACTCATATTACTAATACCGCTGGTATTGCTGGTTTTGCTCATTCGTGAGACGGCCGATAGCCCGGAAACGCTGACGTCGTCCTCGTCGGCATCAGCGAAAGCGCCATCGTCGTCATCCAAGGCGTACAGCTCTTCTACCTTCTCAAAGCGTCTGTCGAGTAGGGTTTGCTGGTCCGTTCTTAGCAACGAAGACGACGTCATGCTGTAACCTGTGCTGCTCGTTAAAGCGCCCTTTCGCTTCTTTCGTCGGCCTTCTGTGAGTGCGGATGATGGAGCTATCGCGGAGGAAGGTGCTGGGTGGGGCACCTCTCGCGGAGCGGTAGACGATGATTTGAGGTCTCTCTTGAATCTGGAGAACTCGTGGAGCCATGCGCCATCTGTGGGGTCTCCAGTTTCGGCGCCTGGAGGAGTCGTGTTGGTCGTCCCTATAGGGTTTGTAGACGGCGGTGGAATCGGTGGGTTCTGCAAGATTGACGGCCGGTCTTTGTACTCTTTCGACGGTTTCACGGTGTCATCGGTTTCCCATCCTTCGTCATCTTCGCCTTCGGCACCCTGCCCGTGTCCATCTTCCCAGTGTGTATCCTCCCACTCCGCTTGCTCGACCTCCTCGCTTTCATGTGCCAGCTCGGCAAAGATATCATCCTCGTCATCGACGTATGCTTCGTCCTCTAGCGCTTCCAGCACCTCGCGTAGTCTGGGGTCCATGTCTGGCTGAAACCCGGCGATCGCATCTGGGATGTCTTGCTGTGCTTCCAACGTTCGTCGCTTTACATATGTTGGACCTTGCGCTAGCGAGCTTCGCGAGCTTCCAGCATGCGACCCTGATACACTCAGGCCGCCTTGGCTTTCCAAGTCATCATTGTCTCCATCCTTCAGGCTCACCTCCCTCAACGCATCCTCTAGCTTCTGCTTCTCCTTCCCTTTCCCTTTCTGCTTCACTTCCGCCTGCGGTGCTTCTACAAAGTAGGCTTCTGTACTGTTTCCCAGATCTCGCATATGTTGCATGTAATCGTATTCCGTGTCATCGTAGAAGACGCCATAGTTCGCGGCTTCTCCTTCATTGTCTCTTATGGTCAGGCCAAACTCTTCTTCTAAATCCCCGCGCTGCTTGACCTTCTTGCTCCGGGCTTTGGGCTGCGAGGTGTCAAGTTCGGTGAATATGCGGTCTGATGCTGAGGGATCATGGATAAGAGGGTCGTTTTGGGGTCGATGGACGAGGGTGAATGTTGTAGCGTTCTTCATGTCGCTACAAAGGGCTTCGTCAGCATGGCTTCGTCTGTGTCCTCTCTGGCTGCGTAGTTCCTATGGAAAGGGGCGCTTTGAAGGGGGAGGGTGGAACATACATGAATCTCCTTCGCGGCATCTTGGCTAACGAGGTCCACCTATTGTCTGCGACGCCTGAGAGATGTTCCCTTACAGTCTCTTGGTAATACTTGTCTGCTTTGCTGCAAGTCCTTAGAAAAATTCGTGGCCTAGTCAAATCGATGGTGGGGTGGAATTGTAGAAATTCTAAAAGCTCTGTCAGGGTCCAGTTCACATTTGTCAGTGACGTCGGGGGTTTTGCTCACAAAGGCGAGCATCAAACGCTTTTGACAACACTTAACCACCACAACAGGTACTATTTCCCGCACTCAGTCAAGATGGTGTTAGCAAAGTCCAAGAACGCCGTTGGGCTGGGTAACAGCCTGATGAACGACCGCTTTGGGAAAGGGAAGGGCCAGGACATGCGAAGAGGCAATGCCGGTATACAGCGGACAGGCCCAACTGGCGAAACAGTACGAATACAGAGACACAGGGTGAAGTGCAGAGACATGCTAACTTTGCCTGCAGTATATCACGAACAATAAGAAGGAGGCATCATGGGTCAAGATGCGCTCCGTCACCGAACAGGCCGCGCTCGATGAGTTCCTAAGCACTGCGGAGCTCGCAGGCACAGACTTCACAGCAGAGAAGATGAACAACGTCAAAATCATACATACCGACCAGAAGAACCCATACTTGCTCTCTGCGACGGAGGAGCGGGCGGCTGTGAAAAAGCAGATTGCCAACAAGAAGCGCCTCACCGTGCCTCGAAGACCACCGTGGGATGAAACAACCACACCACAGGAACTGGATGAACGAGAAAGAGAAGCACTTTTGGAGTGGCGACGAGGACTAGCAGAATTACAAGAAAGCAACGACTTGCTTATGACACCATTCGAGAGGAATTTGGAGGTCTGGAGGCAATTGTGGCGGGTCATAGAAAGATCGGATTTGGTGGTGCAGATTGTTGATGCAAGAAATCCACTTTTGTTCCGATCGGAAGATCTGGAGAAATACGTCAAGGAGGTGGATCCGAGGAAGAACAACCTACTGCTGGTTAATAAGGCGGACATGATGACGTTGGAGCAGAGGCAAGCCTGGGCAGACTACTTCGAAGAGGCGGGGATAAGCTATGTGTTCTTTTCCGCAGAGCTGGCGAAGGAGATGAATGAAGCCAGAGGTCTGGCGGACGGAGACGTAGATCACTTGGAAATGGAAGACGGTGCACTTGGCGAGGACGACGTCTCAGAGATCGTCGCCGACGACGAGGATGGACTGGCAGACGGAGCAAGGCGGATAGATCTCGAAGGCGACGAAGGGGATGAAGATGGATGGGAGAGCGAAGAGACTGTCGATGCCGGCCCTTCCGCAAATCGTACAAGCGAAGAGCGCACTCGGATACTTACAACCGACGAGCTGGAGTCACTCTTCCTTGAGCACGCTCCTACAATTGACACCGGCCTTGATCACAATCAGCAACCACGCAAGACGCAAATCGGGCTAGTCGGCTATCCCAATGTCGGCAAAAGTTCTACGATCAACGCTCTCATTGGTGCGAAGAAAGTGTCTGTCTCGGCGACGCCCGGTAAAACAAAACACTTCCAAACCATCCACTTGAGCGACCAAGTCATCCTCTGCGACTGTCCTGGTCTTGTGTTTCCCAACTTTGCAACAACCAAGGCGGAGCTTGTCTGCAATGGCGTCTTACCCATCGATCAACTTCGCGAGTTTACCGGCCCAGTAGCACTTGTTGCTCAGCGCATTC
Source organism: Lichenothelia convexa (assembly GCA_021030975.1). NCBI lineage: Eukaryota > Fungi > Ascomycota > Dothideomycetes > Lichenotheliales > Lichenotheliaceae > Lichenothelia > Lichenothelia convexa. The sequence continues at coordinate 51,520 of JAGFMK010000006.1, read as the reverse complement.
CGAAGTCGTTTCTTGAAGCCATTTACGGGATCAAGATCCATACGCGTCCGACCGAAGAAGGCGGCACAGGCATACCGACAGCCGACGAGCTCCTGCGAGCCTACGCTATCGCACGTGGATATGCAACTACAGGGCAGGGCAATCCGGATGTGTCACGAGCGGCGAGATATATTCTCAAAGACTACGTTAAAGGCAAATTGCTATTCTGTCATCCAGCGCCGCATGAGCCACCAATTGATCCCAAAGCCTTTAATTGCGGTCTCTACGACGCGGCTCATCTCCCAGCGAAGCGACGGCGTGGCCTAGTTGGGGAAGTCGAAGCGGCTGTTGACGGTGCTGAGAGCCTCTCAAATGTTGATGATCTGGACTCCATCCATCCGTTACCAGTCCAAGGGGAGAAGTCCTCGCGACTAGACAAGAGGTTCTTTGCGCCAGGCCAGAGCAATGCAGGGCATCTGACAATGCCGTTCCAGTACAAATACAGCGAACAAGGGAGTACTGCTGGTGGTAAACAGCTCAGTGGCAGAAAGGCAAAGACGATGGTGGCTTTGGAGAGGAATATTGATCCTGCTGAGTTGAGCAATCTGAATGGGAAGAAACATTTTAAGGGGAATAAGAGGAAGAAGGGGAAAGAAGAGTACACGGACTGAAATGCATTCCACTCCATGCTGCGAATTACCATCACGGAAAACCGGCACCAGGGAACAAGCTGCTCTTTTGAAGGTCTTGCGCATCGGCACCATCAGCAGCGGTTCAACATATGCTAAGAGGTTGCTACGGCACGTTCCTGCGCAAGACGTTGAACGAGCGGGGTCTCAGATTCCAAGTCGTCTTCATCTACCCCAGAAGCTAGAGCCCGCCCATCTCATACTTATATCTCGGCCGTCATCAAGAAACGACAATGTCTCCTCAATGCCGCTGGCGTGCCTCCTTTTTCGGTGATCGAGATCCGTACGTACCACGTCCTGATAGATGCACAGCTCCCCAAATGGTCTTCTCGACGTCACTTAGACCAGGGGCACGAAGGGGTGAGCTCGATGCGAACAAGGTGCAATGTTGTGCCTTTGGCTCTTAGTCAGCGGGCTTCTGCTATGGTAGGGGTGAGCACACGTCTATTGCTCGCTTTTGGGTTTGAACGCTCGTTGCTGCCACGGGATCCTTTTACGGTTGCCTGGACAAGGTTCTCCATACTCACTGTGGTGAGCGCTACAGCGTGCTGGTATTCAATGCGTTGGCAATAAGGTGTATGTGGCATTAGAAATAGGCAATTGGAGCAACTACTGAAGGGGATTTGGGCAAGGGCGAACTAGGCGACCATGTCCCGCGCAGCAGTGGAATTTCAGCCTAGATATGACGGTTGAAGTACGAGAAGAGGAACAGGACTCGCTACACAAGCCGATGTAAGAAGCCAGGTTTCCAAGAACAATCGAGCAACCGGGCAAGCTTGGATAACTCCCATATTCACTTTTGATACTACATGATATCCAAATTTAATATTGGGCCAGGCCTCCGTCTCAACTAAACTCATCCGACAAACATTTACAAACCTTTACCACCAGTCCCCTGTTCAGAGCTTGCTCTTCTCCCCACTAACCCTCCCCAAGTGCAGATTATCTAGCTCCTTGATCCCCATCTTGCTCGCCAACTCTCTAGTCTTCTCCCGCTGCCTCGCCTGCCATTTCATCAACTCCGGCCCTCTCTTATTCTCGTTTCTACCCAGCTGCATGAGATGCACTTCGTCCGGCCCATCGACGATGCGCATGGTGCGCCCTTGAGCCCACATGTTCGCTAACGGTGTGTCTTGGCACACGCCTGCGCCGCCGAAGGCCTGCACCGCGCGGTCGATGACCGTGAGGGCCATTGTGGGGACGAGGATTTTTGCTTCGGCGATTTCTTTTAGGGCGCCTGTGGGTATGTTAACATTGTTTCGAAGCTTCTCTTGACTTGTATTGGTGCCTGAAAATGAAAGGAGCTGATTGGACAGGAAGCAGTAAAGCGCCATACCCTTAGCATTCGATTCATCAATCTTGATGGCAGCATTAAGCACTATGAGACGAGCAGCGTCGATCTCGATGCGGCTCCGGGCTACCCTCTCGAGCATGACTCCGTGCTCGTGGAGATTCTTGCCGAATGGCTTCTTGCCAGCGTCATTGATCCTTGCAAGAAACCATTCTAAGGCTTTCTCTGCCTGCGATGGCAATTAGCCCGCGATTGAATCCTACTATTCGGATTCTACTCACCGCTCCAATGGACCTCATAGCATGATGTATCCTGCCCGGCCCCAATCGGCCCTGAATAACCTCAAATCCTCGCCCTTCACCAAGAACCATATTGCTCGCCGGTACCCTGACATTCTCAAACTTGATTTGGCCGTGGCCGTGGGGTGCGTCATCGTACCCGTACACCGAGAGCATACGCTGGATGGTGATGCCAGGAGTATCCGATGGGACGAGGATAACCGATTGCTGCTTGTAAGGGTTCGAGTTATTTGGGTCGTTCTTGCCCATTACGATGTAGATCTTGCAGCGCAGGTCGCCTGCGCCGGAGGACCACCATTTCTATAACATGTCAATGTGAGCTGGATACAAAGATGAACCGGGTTTCGCGTAAAGCTTACTGATCCGTTCAGCACCCACTCGTTGCCTTCCTTGCGCATTGTCAAACGAATGTTAGTGGCGTCACTGGACGCAATGTCCGGCTCCGTCATAAGGAAAGCTGATCGTATTTTCCCGTCCAGTAAGGGTTGAAGCCATTTGTCCTTGTGCTCTTGAGTGCCATATTTTGCTATTACTTCCATGTTGCCGGTGTCTGGTGCAGCACAGTTCGTCGCCTACTCAACCACCCTCGTATCAGCTATGGTCAACACATATCTATCCGTATGCACGGTATATTATGTCCACTAATGGAGTTCCACATGGACGTACTTCACTAGCCGTCCTGCTCTTCCCCAAGTACTCCGCCATAAGCCCATACTCCAAATTAGTAAAACCCGCACCCTCCTTGAAGTGATTCTTCGGCAGGAACATATTCCATAGCCCTAGCTTCTTCGCCTTCTCTTTCAATTCCTCAATGATAGGCGGATGGGCGGAGAAGCGTTGCTCTGTGCTGTTGCCCAGCTGAGCAGAAAAGACGGGGTCGGCGGGGATGCATTCCTCTTCGACGAACTTCTCCACCTACGGTAGCACATCAGTCAATAACGGACTGGATTTCGCTGTAGATGGAAAACTCTCACAATATCAAGCGTTTTCAACGCTCGTTCGCTAACAAAGGGTTTGGCGATGATTGGGATCTTTTCCGATGCACGCTGTGAGCCGACCCGAAAGTCCTGTGATAGCTCGTCCACTGCCGTTACGAGAGACATGGTGGATGGTGAAGGAAGGATTAGAAGTGATAGCTAAAAGCTCAGATGACACAGAAGAGCGATTAGAGAATGGGCGCTGTTAAAGTAGCTGTTAGAACTCTTAGACGTTAGACCCCATACTTGGTGATAGACGAGTAAAGATCCGGGGTACCTCGGCTGTTTTCTCCTGCCGAGGACTACGGCGGGGCAAGTCAATTACGGCCTGAAAGCTAAGGCGCCCATTTCTAAGCAAAGTACACCTAGACAGTACCTACACTCATTGCTCTACCAGGTAGTCAATATCCCATAAGGACTTGTCGGCTACTTGTTGAAAGGCTTTAGTACATGGATTGAGAAGTATCGAAAGAGTCTCGCGACCTCATATCTATTCAATGTCTGATTTAGCGCAAATTGTTGGACAACATGATAGTTAACACGAGGACGGCGGCTAGATTCCTCACCATTACGAGAATTACGTTACTTTAGGTTGATACAATCTTCAGAGAGGCATTATTACCACCACCTGTGTCTGCGTCAGGAGGTACCATTGGTGCTTGACTTCTTGGAGGGGCCATAAGTCGATGCCCAAGGATCATAATCCTTAGATAGCATCAAGTCCTGCATATGCCTTCGTCTGATACCCACATTCCCTCCGTCAAAGATCGGCAATACCATGGCTGTGTTCAAAATATCCGCAAACGGCTGATCCGCGTCGTATGCCGTTCTACGGTGTAACGTTAGTGGGCTTGAGAATGTAGTTCGACAGAGAGCCGGGTTACATACACTCCAACAGCGTTGATGGCATCAGTGACAGCTTTCGTGCATGCATCGGAGCAGTATATCTTTGCTGCCAATGCCAGCTCACGCCTTGCATTGTAGTCACCTGGACCAGTCTCAAGACAGTTGGCCGCCTTCCAGGTCAGGGCTCTGCAAGCCTCAGTTTGCATCTTAATACCGCTTAGCAAGTCCGCCACTGCCTGCCTGGTCAACAGGTCAGACGTTCCTCGGCGGTTGTCACCCTTTGCAAATTTCAGGGCAGCATCGAAAGCAGCACGCATGATAGCGACGCTCATGGCACCCACGAGGACTGCAGAGCAGTCGAAACTGGCAGAGACAATAGCTGCGCCGGTTCCAGGCGGACAGAGGACGTTCTTTGCAGGTACTCTCAGGTTTGTGTACTTTATATGTGGACCAGAGCAGGCAGTGTGGCCTGCCGTTGGGACGTGACGAAGGACCGTGAACGCGCCAGGGGCGTTACGCTGAATATCTGCACCTGTAACCAGCAGTATCATGATCGCATCTGCGGGTTCGTCGGAGCCAGGTGTCGTAGTGCGGCAGACAACGCACTGGAGGTCTGCGCCTTCAAAATCCCAGCCAGCACTGTTTGTGGCCCAGATCTATTGCCCGAATAAGGTCTCAGAACAAGTAGTTCTTGGCACATATCCTCGGCGAGCATTTCGTACCTTTTCTCCATTCAATACCCATTCGTCGCCTTCCTTCGTCGCAGTCGTACCAAGCCCTGGAGCACCCTTCTCCAAATAATTCGCGACTCCTCCGGGTTCCGAGAACACCAAGCTCGCCAGAGGTTCCCCTTCACCGCTCAAGAACGGCTCCAAGAATTCTTTATGCTCAGGCTTTCCCGTCAAATTCAGCGGTGTCAAGCCGAGTCCCGTAGCGAAAATTGTAAGCGACGCTGATGGCTCAGCAGAGTACATTTCCTCGACCAAGATAGCTGCCTCCATTAAGGTACCTCCTGTTCCTCCTAGATGACGCGGGATTTGCCCTTTGATTAGACCGCCAGCAACAGCTTGCCGGTAAATTGGCCTTGTGGCCTGAAATCTTTCATGATGATGCTGGTATTTCATGTAGGTTTTTCTGGCATCTTTGAGCGGACCTGCCGCGAAGCCGGCAGCGGCTTTGTGGATGCCTTCTTCTACCGGGCCTAGATGGAAATCGACAGTCATAACGGCGGGATATCTAAGAGCGCCAGATGCTGAGTGGTGTTCGCTCAATTACGCGTCGCTCCAGTTTAATTCTTTTCGCTGTATATTCCTGCAGACCTTTTGCGAGGTGCGCACAACGCGTAACAACTCTTCCTGTTGTTGCCTTTATATACCGAGCAGTGAGCTATTTGAGATACGGTTTGATTTGTCACGCGGCAACAAGCTCAGCCTCAGAGTCAGCAGTAGCGAGTAGGTGGACGGGTACACCGAAATGACCCTTCGCCATGATGAGATCTAGATAGGTAGTATTTAGGGAACTATGCCACATCTTGTTCTCAAAGGGGCATCTATATGAGTGCATTCATATAGGGGTGCGGGAAATACTGGTTTGGTCGATACGAATTGTTTGTCCTTTGTATACGTTGTGACATGCAGTAAGCTTGCTGTACCCCGCGGCTTGGATACGAGCAGTCACTCGTGTAGTTTGGTGTCAGAGCAAATGCTGCGCAACCCCTCTGAGGACCATCCCCGCCGGCTTTAGTAGGATTATCGCCGGCCCACGTAGCGAATGCAACTTGATTCTTCGGAATGCCGCCTGTGTGTGCAGTCGGTCCAGTGCAGGAAGTTGATGCGCACGCGAGAGAGGCACAGCTTGCTCTTTAGGACGGCCACATTCAAGATGGATGGTGTGAAATCGTGTGTTGGATTGATAGTCCACAGGAACAGGAGAAAGAAACGTAAGCTGGCGATCTCTCCCATTGCTTTCCGTCGCCATGGACGTTGTGCTTTTGCGGACACTCGTCGCTGCATGTAGCATTGCTCGCCGATCTCGCGTGAGGTGGATTGGTAGTGTCATCAGATCAGTTCAAGTTTGGGAAAGATATGTGCCTCTTCCGCCAACAACCTGAGTTCTCACTATCAAGGCCGCAGATGATCGGGCCTATTTTTAGACCGCGAGAGGAGTGGGAAGAGTTTCAGCAGCCTTCAACGCTCTGGAGCGTTCTTTAACCTACTAGGTAATTATGGCACTTCTACGATTATCGGAACAGAGCTCAACATCATGTCTGCACCTGATTATCGAGGGCACAGTACGGAAGTACATGGTTGCCAAGACGAGACGAAAGATACTCGTAGGTCTTGTGCGGTTAGTCGGGTGGTGCGCCACGCACAGATCCCTGATGAAACAAGTCAAACTTACCCTACCGTGGGGCGCCACGAAAACCAGAGAAATTATTGAATGATACTTTTTGAACATTCCGCAGTGCGCCTAGCGCAAGGTACGAGTACGGGCAACATGCAAGCCTCTGTGGCTCGTTCTCGGCACGAGTAGCCCCTCTGGCGGGCGTTAACTCCACATACACTACCGGAAACGTCACGAAGACCCTCGGCAGGGAGTGAAAGGTAGCTGGGGGTGATATTGCGCAAGATCGTGGCCTTTTCCCGTCTGAAAATTCTTGGAAGTCGGAGAAAGCAATAGGAACGGACGAATCGTATCATCGCCCTCTAAGATTTCCTGTGACAGGTATCTGGCCGAGGTGCCAATCGTTGCACCTTCTCTCGTCTTGTTTTCTAGCGCCATCGCCATGCTGTACTCGTTGAATTCCACATATGGATTGAGAGGCCTCAGATCTGGATTATTCATGCTCTCGGCCAATACTAATTAGCCTTTGGTATCAGCTAAAGGGGAAGAACGCCACCAGGCAGGTACCCGCATTACGTACTGAATGCCTTTTGGGTTGGCACTCTTTTCGTCCGCCTGCCGCCTTGAAACGGCCAAGCGGGCCAAAATACTCTCTGGCCCGAAGCCAATCAGCACATAACCACAGCTCAGTTTCCTTGCATAACTCGTCCCAGAAAGCTGATCCCAGTATCTCCGGGATTCATGGATTACCGAGTTTGGTCCCGTGCCTGCGCCAACATCGAGCAAGAGTTACTGCGGCGCCCGGCTGTAGAGAGATGCGTCTGTCTACGCTAAACCGGGCATATGTTCTGATCGTGTAAAGCAGACGAGAAGATCGCAACGATTCCTTGCTAACTAAGATGCGGCGGATTGAATTGTCCGATTTCAAAATCTAGCTTGCAGGCTCGATCCTCGATGGAGGATGCGAGCAGCATGCGTATGGTTTGCAAGTCAAGCCCCTCTTGCAAGTCAAGCGCCTCTTGCAAGCATGCGGCGGCGAAACCGTCCTTCTCCGCTGCAGCTCCCGAGTCTCAGCCACAGGAAGTAGTAGTGGAACGAAAAGAGGAAGATGAAACTATGCTGGCGAGACTCACAGGCGGGGCGCGACAGGGAAGGGATGAGTGCTGGTGCAAGCATCTCCTTTGTCACCGAGATCCGCTGGGTGGAGTAACAGCCCGCCGTTCGACGCGAAACGTGCTGGTATGCAGGAAGTGCATACATCTTCGCCTCGAAGCTAGGGACGATAGCGCATACGAGACGAGCATCAGGGTGGAGTTACTTCTTCTAGTCATAGTCGAAATTCCGACGGTTTGACAAAAAGCACCGAGCAACTCAGATATATAAAGCAGTCTTTTACTCCCCCAATCTTGCTCTTCACTGCTCAAGCCATCCAACACTCGCTCTAATCTTCTCTGCAAAGCCTCCTCAAACCAAAGTCAGCTTTTCAGCTTTTCAGCTTTTCAATCACTCACAACCACTTAACAACCACTCCAATCACCGCCACCATGAAGTTCACCATCGCTGCCCTCGCCGCCCTGATCAGCCTCGTCGCTGCCATCCCAGCACCCGTTGCCGTCCCAGAACCATTATCTGGCGGTCTCCCAGGCCCACCATCCGGCAAGTTCTCGCACGTCAAGCAGCAATGCCAGGGCCACCAGGCCAACATCCGGTGTTGCAACCTCGCCGGCGGCAACAACGGCGGCAACAACAAGTACAACATCCAGTTCGATAACCAAAGCTACGCGGCCATCTGCCCCCAGGACATTACGAGTAAGTCTTTTCCTCCCTTGGTGTGACTTAGAGGAAAGTAGTACAGTGACTGACTCTTGTGCTCTACAGATGGCGACAACAACGCCCAGTCGCAGAACATCTGCTCCGTCACCATTGCTTGCTGCATCGGTGATGGCTGCGTCGCCATTGCTAACTAAACGTTGGCATGCATGTGTGTTGGAGCTGGAGTTTGCGGTTGCTTCCTGCGGCAAGGTTCGATGAGAAGTTGGTGGAACGGGCGAAGGGCTGAGCTTTCGAGCTTGATCGATGTGGTCCCTGGTGCACGACAAGTCCGATAGCAGAGCGCGGTGTTGCATTAGCTCAATCAATTTACTCAGAACTTCTATCTTACCCTTATCTTTCTGTGCCCGGTCAATGCCTTGTAACCTTCCATGCACTATAAATGTGGAGGCTGTGGCGGACGATACTTAGCTTGCACCAACCCCAAACAATTTCCTCTTTACGCCACTAGAACCAGAATACGAAACTGTAACACATCCTCAGATATTTGTTTAATGTTGTTCTCTCCTCCCGTGGTTCTTGAGTTTGTTTACTCTGAGATAACATAATCCATGTTGACTTGATTCTGCGGAGGTGGTTATAAAGCATTTGCCCACAGTCGCAGGACGTGCACAGCACAAAAATAGAGCTCTCATAGCTCATGCTTCAGCTAGATCAATCTTTGATAAGCTAAAAAGTATGTTTATATAGGATGGGTCAAGACTCCATTTTCTGTACCGATGCCAACGTATTTGCTGAGATGTAGTGAAAAGCACGCGATCCGCGTTGATTAGCCGCTCGTTCATATGAAACGTAAAACTGTCATTTCTGAAAGGGGCATGGACCACTACAGAGCTTCCATTGAGAGAACGTCCGAGGCGAACTTGAGAGATTCAAACATTCACCTCATCTACGCAGAACGTTGTTCACACAGACACGCGGAACAGCAGCCGCTAAGCCCAAAACCACTTTATCAGGCCATGAACGCGCCGCCGGACACGTGAAACGTCTGCCCCGTCATCCACTGCGCCTCGGGGCTCGCCAGCAGCGAGACGAATCCAGCGATATCATCTGGGAAGCCAGGTCTGTTGAAAGGACTCCACTTTGACACCACATCGTCAACCTCCTGGTCGCTCATTTTATCCGCGTTGGGGAGGTACTTGGCTGCAGTGTCAACCCACATGTCGGTTTTGACGCCGCCAGGAGCAATGGCGTTGACGGTGATGCCACGGCTGCCGAAGTCCCAGGCGAGCGATTTGACCATGCCTTGGATCGCGGCTTTGGAGGCGGAGTAGATTGCATGTTTGGGGAAGCCCTGGCCGGGATATTAGAGTTCTCGACGGACGAGCAATTACTTTGTGTTGGGGTGGGGCTGACGGGCCGGGGGGGGGATGAAAAGGACAGTCGTGGAAAGCAACTTACCTTTTGTGCAGAGATGCTAGAAATCAGTAACAACCTCCCACCATCATTCAAACTCTCATACGCCTCCCTGGCAACAAAATACTGCCCCTTGACATTGACGCTCAGCACCCTGTCGATATCCTCACCCGTGACCTCATCCAGCGCGCCAAAGTGCTCGATGCCCGAATTGCTCATGACGATGTCGAGTTTGCCGAATTCCTTGCGCGCGGCCTCAAAGAGAGACTTGATCTCGGCTTCTTTGGACACGTCGGCCTTGACGGCGATGGCTTTGACGCCCATCTGCTGGATCTGCTCCACTACGCCTTCAGCTTTGGAGGCCGAGGCGGCGTAGTTGATGACGAGATTTGCGCCGTGGGAGGCGAGGCGGATGGCGATTGCTGCGCCTATGCCACGGCTGGAGCCCGTGACTATAGTTGCGAGGTTAGGACTTGCTGAGTATTTTCGGTGGAGATAATGGCAGATGATGTGGCATACCGAGAGCATTTTTGCCTGCAAGGGACTGTACGTGCTGGGTTGATGACATGTTGCGGATTTATATTGACAAGTCTCTACTTTGGTCTTTCTCTGTGTCTGATTGACAACTGGATGGTGAGATATTCTCGTCATCTCTAGGGTACAGACGTCTTATATATGCTGGCACCTCGTCGGCATTCGCGCCTCAATTACAGCTCCTCGCGCTCGCATTGCGTAGCTCGCCGATTTGATTTCTAAGCTATATCATTCTCGGCCATAACGAAAAACCGAAGCGCGAAGCTACAGGGAGTCTGCGTAGTCCTTCTCTAGCCCAGACTCACTGTGTCTTTCAAAGAATTGCCAAGGGTGAGCTGAAGAGGAGGCATCTAGTCTTTCTGGTCCCGGCTTATTCCGTCTATATTTTCTTGATATTTGAGAGCTATCTACGGCCGTAAAGGCGTGTTGCGTGATGATTGTCGTGAGGTGTCTATCGCTGACCGTGAGGAGCAAAGATGGAGAGAGGAGTCCTTGGCTGTCTCGCGCGGCGAAACGGCCGGTGTGTTTCGCCGCGCGCCGTGTCGGGGTTGCAGTCCGGCGTAGCTATGAAGTACAAAAAGTTTCCGCGTAGGTAGCTAAGGAAAAACTCTAAAAGTTGAACATGGGTTGAGATTCTACTTGACCATGTGGAGGGAATCGACAAATGAAGGACGGATAGATCTGTAATACTAAAATTCATGTAAGTTGCCTTCGTCGACAACATCTTGCTTGCCACTGTTCTCGTTGCCAAATTTGTCTGCAAACAACATGTGGAATCGCGGCGCACCTAGCAAATCCTACGACGCAGAAGCACAAGTCTGGAGTGTAGTGGGAATGTATTCAATCTATCAGCTGTTCTACCAAATGATGGAAAGCAATGTCAACGGTAACAGTCATCGCTTTGATCAGGTGCGAGAAAGATATTCAGCTCGGTAGGGTGTGGACTTGAAAGACGGTAGGCCGAGAACTGAACCGCCCATTTGGCTGCAACAAGGCCAATAGCCCAACACATCCCCTCAACAATCCAAACAGCTGAGGATTCTTGACCCGGGGCCTCCCTCTGAGTTGCTTCGGCTGACTTAGAAGGAGTATGAGGTGGGGCAAACGGTCTCGGTGACGGTAACAGTAGATGGGGAAGAACTGGTCTGGGTGACGGTGACAGTAGATTGGGCAGAACTTGTAGCGCTGTTGCCGTTTGTAGATGTACCGGACGCGTTGCCATCCGCAATGGCGATACATCCATCGCCAATGCAGCAAGCAATGGTCTGCGAGCAGATTGCGGACGAGAGCTGGCTGTTGTCGCCATCTAGTAAAGACATGATCAGCAAAGGAGTTCCCATGAATCAAAAGTGGGTAAAGAGGTAAAGGCGTGGTTAGTAACTTACTGATGATCTGGCTGCAGTCCATTGCATAGTTGGAGTCCGTGGTGAAGACGGTCTTCTTGGACTTGCCCTTGGGGCTGGAGCTGCCTTGTGATACATTGCAGCAACTGATGCTGCTTTGGCTAGCAGTGCATTGATTGGACGCGCTGCCGAAGCTCCCAGCTGGGGACGAGGGTGGTGACTTCCCCTTTGGCATGGCAGCGGCAAAGCCGGCGCCCAGGAGGACAGCGAGGCTGACAATAGAGATCTTCATGTTGGTGTTGGAAGAGTGGTTGAATTTGGGGAAACTGAGCGATGCTGTGAGGTAGCGAGTGTCTGAATTCTGAAGTAGTTGCTGGACGACTTGTGCAGTGAAGAAGAGGAGAGCATGGTGGGAAAGTACTTGCTTTATATACCTCGACCACGGACATTTCGGACAATGCGGACGGCTGGCAAGCTTAGTAAAAGTTCTGCTTGATTTATCTCCAATCCTTCGGCACCCATGCTCTTAGCCTCACGCGAAGCATATGATGCCGCTGTTCTCTAGTGTCTTCTGTTCTTGGCCATCTCCTTGCATTCGTGCAAGGCGAAGTATCAGCGTACCATCCTCAACGACTCAAACACGACCATGCGGAAGGTATAGTCGCTGTCCAATCCTAGACATCCTACCACGGGATCCTATGGTATGCAGTTCTATCACATCATTCGTCCTTCAAGTCACAGATTTCGTTATTGCTCCCGCATAGCGACAATTCGAGTAGGTTCCGGATTACCACAAACATCACCCGCACCGAGTTCGATTATTGGAAAGTCAGTTTGCCATCCAATATCGATAATGCTTCCAATGCGCAATTCCTTACCGGCCATATTGCTTTGACAGAACCCGCATGCTCCTCGTGATCGAACGGATAGCGCCATCTCAGAGATGGGCGTTCACAGTTACAAGGAGATGGCGATGCGGTGATGCATGGTTCCTGGTAACCAAATGATGTTCCTTGTTGTTTACGGACAAACACGCTCATGGCGCTGCTAGGTATTGAGTCGGCCTGAAAAATGCAGTTGTCGGAATTAGCTAACGCGATACTGTGTTGGAGCTGTATTCGGACCCGCCTACGAGGTCAGATCATGTTAGATGAGATATCTGGTTTGTGCAGGAGATCACACCAAAGGGCAAGCCGTGCCTGCATAAGGCTCAGAGCCAAAGCCACCAGGCGGGTACTCTCTGAGCCAACCAGACTGCGCGCAGTCCTTCAATCTGCATGTCAGTCCGATCTTGGATCCGTGTCACGCCTTAGGGTCCTTCAGAGGCAGGTATGTTGTGCCGCACATTGACAGACTCGGGATATGCTATGCAGAGTAGCGCCGAGCCAGTGATATTGTGTAAAACGGTACTCCCCGGCGCTTGACATTGCCGTCTCAGCTCTCGCCAGTTCTGCCCTATTCATCCTCGAGCATCCTCTTAAACTTCAATCGGCAACTTTGACTTCGAACCGGCAACTGTGCCGTCGAAACCCTCGTTGGATCAATACAACACGGCACATGGGTAAGGTATCCTAAGCTGAGCCGAAGACAGCTAAAGTTGGAGATTTGACTTCCCTGACTGCTGCACTGGACTGTTAGTATTCTGAGCGAAGAATAATCGACATGGTAGAGAGGCTGGGCCTTTGCATTGACGTACAAGGATGCTGTTGCGACAGCTGAGCGGGTCAACACGCAGCCGATCGCCCGGCTGGACGAGATCTAAGGGTCGAGACACGCTAGGCGAGCTAATGCAGGTCCGGGCCCTGAAATCGGCTGGACCTGCGTTTGCTGCTCGTGTTCGATAATTCGGTCTGCAAGCTATCACCTGCGCAAGCACGGTAAGGTACCTAGCCTAGAGCAGCGGACAGTTGGAAGTCCTTCCGAGAGGAAATATCTCCGTAGACACCTCGTTGTTGGCTTTCGGAAGTTGGTCCTTTGTACAGCTTCGGGCCTTTGATCGCGTACTTCCCTACCTGGCGCCAAACCGGATCACTATTGAATCCATCACATTCTGTGTGCTTCGCGGTCAAAACTTCCCCGGGGTTACGAATCGTCAGCCTTGTACTAAAACAAGACTCCCGCCATTGCGGAAGGTGTTACCTGGAATGTCACCTCAACCCTGCTTCATGCACGGCATCCGTTTCAGCGGAAACATGGTGTGCATGCGAATTGGCATATGGCAATCCAATTATCGCGTCCGAGACGGTTGCTGCGTGTGACCTATGAGTTACGCTATTTGAGGAACCCCAACTACAACCCACCTGAAGTCACTGCACATCAGGTCTTAACCTACCTTGTTGCCCTTTTGGCTCCACGCTTGCCCTCCGGAAATACTGATCAAGTACTTGTCAATGTAACCGTTTCACCACCTGTCAAGACAGGATTCCGATACTGCAAAATGTATTTTTGGCTGTGGCAGCTCAATACAGAGTTCTTGCGTTTCACCTCTGATCGGACAGGACATGTGGAAAACCAGGGGAGGCATGAATGCGAGCGGCTTGCAACAGACTTCATGGAGATTCAAAATACAACAATAGCATGATTAAGCAAACTGTACAACAAATCACGAAGGACGTATTTGACGTTCATGAGTTGACAGTTTCTTCCGCCATCACTTAGCTGCCGCGTAAGGAGAGAGTGAAAAGTGATGTACATCACAGCACTTTTCCTGGCACGCTAATTTCGGAACATTCTCGACAAGTCTTTAGAATTTGAGCAGAAGCCTGACTGGATTAGGCATACGAAGTGATAAACGCTAATTAGACGAAGCTTCTTATATTGTGGGCAGACTGGACCGAATCTATTTCCGTTTACCATGGGGTGACCTCTTCTTGATCGTTTGGTATAGTGAAAAGCCATGTTACGGGGTATGTCAATCTTTCTGGAGATAAAATTGAAGACCTCCGGATATCGCTAAAATTCCTTAATATATTATATGATGCACTGGGCATTCTTGATGGGGTGCAGCTAGATCCTAGAATATGGCGCAGAAAAGGCGCGAAGAAGATCACAATGGCTTGTAAATACTCGTTCGAAATACTTAGATCTGAATCATAAGCTGGTTCGTGGTATTCATAAGAACTCGTAGCAATTTGAACCCGGCTGAGATGGATATTATGGCGGTCTCCGCAAAGAGGCAGAACGCTCCGCTCCAGGGGGCGGTGCCGCCATGTCGATTCTGTACTAGAGAGCCGTGAAGTAATTGATTTACAAGCGGATTTTGAAACTTTCTGTTCCTCATTCTCCGCCGGGCCCTCAGGATGTCGTATGGCACAATGGACAGTTTTATGGCGACAAGACAGATTTTGCTGTTCGTTCTTGTTCTTTAGCTGTGAATTTAAGCAGGTCGTGCCACTGCTGGCAGTCCGATAGTCACCCCTTAAAAGGCGCTCGTAAAGCTTCTGGTTGCAAAGGACCAGGCATGAAGGTGGCGCTTGAAGCAGGCCGCTAGCAGAGAAACCTGAAGGGTCCTTTAAGATCGTGTTCTAGTACAGCTGTTTTCCGAGGGCTCTCCATATGCGATCTGACTACTGCATCAAGTTCAAGTGCTCCGCTGGTACTTCCTTTTTAACGGGCTCGTGTAAAGCATGGGCAAGCCCGCCGGCGTTCAGAGCACGGTGCGTCCAATGTATTTCCTGTTAACGTCTCCCACAATTGTGTTTAAGACTGGGAGAGTGTGTGCAATGTCCTAGACCACCAGTTCGATCGTCAAACGAGACGTTGAACTTAAGGCGTCCGTTCTATCATTCAGCTTCCAAGGTTCAGGTTACTCTGGGTTGCTCGAGCGGCTAGAGCGGTTGCCCTACTTAGCGTCAAAATCCACGCTGGGGCTGATTAGTCAGCTACTGCTGGTCGCGTTCGAGTATCAGCATGATTTTCGAACGAATCTCGCACTGTTAAACCAATCTTTAATTCTCCGACCTGCGAAGCACTCAACAGAGTCCAAAAGTCATCGTATTCCACATCTAATAGCTCTTCCCCTCTAACTCTCTTACTGGACCTCTACCACTTCGTACACGCAAACCCGTCCCGTTTCTGGCCCCTATCTAGCTCTGCCGCTTCAACCTCCAAGCCCTCACACCACCGACCCGCTAGATCCTCCTTACGATGTCTCTTTCCCAGACCCGGACACTCCTCCGGCCTCGCAACGTGTCTCTCCTCTCACGCTCATTCACCACCACACCAGCCTCGCGAAACGTCGCGAAAATGACCCTAATAGGGCGGCTGGCGGCGGAGCCGGAGCTTACAGCTACGTCTACCGGGCGCGACATCGTGAAGTACTCGTTAGGCACAAACTGGGGTCCGAAGGACGATAGGCAAACGAGCTGGTGGAGGGTTGTGAGCTTTGATGAGAGGAGTAGGGATGCGCTGTTGGCTGTGCCGAAGGGGTGAGTGGATACCCATTGCATGATCGGACGGACTGTGGGATGGAGGTGGTAATCTGCATGGAGGGCTACTTTGGAGCTACAAGAGGACGGAGCGGGAAACGGCATGACAGCTGGAATCGTTTGTGCTAAAGGCACAAAGGAGGGCTGCGTAACAGAATGGACCAATTTGGAAGTTTTCATTCGAGATGGGACTAGGCTAATAACTTGCGCGTGCATAGAACGCTCCTCCACGTCGAAGCGGAGTCTCGCATGCGCACTTATGAAGACAATGAGGGGAAGAGGAGAAGCCAGCTCGACCTTGTTCAACGTGAGTACCGTGAGATTCCTTGTTTGATTCTCCACGTGGTGTGAGCGTCATGCCTCGTACGATCTGCGGAAAGATGGTCATACTACTGCACTGTGAGAAGGTGGTACTGATCTCAAATCAATAGGGTCATTCAATGTACTTTCACGGCCTCAAGTACGGTCTCCTACGGAAGGTGGGGAGTCGGAGACCAGTGCTGCCGAAGAGCCTTCAAGTGGTCTCGGCGCGTCATAGCTAAGAGGAAGCCAAAAGGGAGAATCTAATGTCAGCCAATGTTGGTATGATCTCGAACTATCTCTTATGAGACAGCTGTAATTTATAGAGATTATTCCACGCGAAGGTGGACACATGTAGCCCTGTTTCTTGTATTTTACTAACCCCCGCTCTGGCAGCTATTCTTCTATATAAATGGGGCTTTCGTATAGATCGCCATATCCACTAGGACTTCTTTTGCTATGGCCACCGGGTCAAAGCTCTTGCCTATTGTGCAGCCCCGCGCAACTTTGTCTGTTGTTGAACCTATCCTGAAGTTACAGAGCGGGCCAACTTGTGCACATGCCTTACGCCAGTATCATCCTTCGTCTTGCGTATCTTCTAGCAACTCGATCCCACATCACCGCACTTCCCTCTCGAACTCCCAGCTCCCCCTCTCTTGCTCATACATCTTCCAAAACGTAGCCGCAATGTTCGTCGGATTCAACACCTCCGGCTCAGGCGAGACCCGCCCATTCACCATAACCAGCGCCACATGCACAACATCCTTATTCTGCGCCGCAAACAATTTCGCCATATTGACCTGCGCCGCCTTCGCCATGCCCAACGAAAACAACACCGGCATGTGCGTCGGATCGTTCGCAATTGCCCCCGAATTAATGGATATCGCAGGGTGGGCGCTGGAGTTCGCCCTAGCCAGCTACCGCAGATGTGGCAGCAGCACGCTGGCCACTGTGTACAGCCCCACGTTCAAGATCTTGAAGTCCTGGACAATCTCTTCAGCGGGGTATTCCCCGAGTTTGGGGTAGTTTATGCGGGCTGCGTTCCATACCACGACTTCGGGGGCGCCAGTTCGCGCGAGGGCTTCTTCGAGCGCGGATTTCAGAGCGATGTGGTCGCTTACGTCGACGGGGTAGTTGTGGACGGAGGCGGTTGGCACGGTGGAGGTGATGAAGGAGGCGTCGCGGGAGAGCTTGTCGGCTGAGCGAGCGAAGAGGGCGACGCGGTTGAATGAGTGGGTTGCGAAGTGGCAGGCTACGTGGGAGCCGATGCCTGGGCCGGAGCCGATGATGTAGACAGCGCCGTGAGACGACATTTGAGGTCACGTGGAGAGAGCCTGGAACGTGTAGGGAGGAGGAGGGTAGTCTGTCAACGAGCGTAAAGGCTAGAGTTTATCTTAGAGGTTCTTCGCAGGATCCCTCCAGCACTAAAACATCCTGTACTCATGTAGTAGTGATGATGTAGCCTCGAGCATATCATTGCTGCGTCACAGAATCTTGCCCAAAAAATCGCAAAAGCAATTCCAGTCGGCGAAGGTCTAGTAAGAGAGCATGGGAGATTCCTCAGTCGTTTCCGATCATCATGGAACCACAGCTTGGTGGCCACGAAATATCTTGATTGCTCTTAACATGTTCACTCTTCGATATGCTGCCAGCTTGTTCGGGCAGCCTTAACAGAAGATATCATTTTTCGGGACTCTTTACGCATACTTGCGACCTAATAGAGAACAGAGTGTGATGGTTAGACACAGCGCAAGAGACGGTCAAAAGTACTGTACCGTGTATTGGCGGTTTGCGGCCACGGCTGGATGGAAGGAGCCTTGTTACCTACACCCGATGCTGTTGCGTCACGTGTTACAGGATGAAGCGAAACCTCCCTCGTGGCCTGGCGATCGAGGAGGACTGACGTGAAGGCGATTTCTTGAAAAGGGCTAAAACAGCTTATCTGGCAGCCTTATATCGATTGGGCGGTTATAATCATGTTGCTTCGGCCATCAGATCTGTAGTTCATCACCCATCAAAATGCCGAAGGCATTACTCGACGCGAGAGCATCGGCAGCTTCGGCCGCTTCGCAACTACCTACGACTATGATACTGGCGATCTCCAGCCAAGAAAAGCCGTCATTGACAATGAAGCCATAGAATGAGGAATACTCAATTGGCCTCTTGAATGTATAGAATCTGCTATTCATGCGTCTACCCCCACACACACGGCAGGAAAACTAGACTCTTCAGCGGCACAAAGTAATTACTGCTTCAGCGCAACCCCAATGCTACTCAGATAGTTGCATCTCTCTCTCTGATCCTGCGGCACGGTTTCCATATGCGTATTGTTCGTCTGGAACATCAATCTCTCCCAGCCTTGCCCGTACTGCCACTCCTCCCAAGATGGCGCGCCAGGATAACGATAGGTATTAGGATTGAAGCTTCTGATGAAGCTCGTCCAGTAACCCTGAGTAATTGGAATTATGCCAGCATTGGTGGTGTTGTAGCTAGCCGGCCCACCGCCATTGTTGTACTGCATGCCCCAAATGGCGTTTACCTCCACCGTGTGTGTTACGCCGTAGCCGCTAGCCGCACTGCCAGGATCGATCACATTCCAACGGTAGTTCCAGTTGGACTCCACCCCATATTGTTGGTAGGTGTTTGAGATGAAGATGCCAGGACAAATGTACCGTATTTCGCCGTACGCATTACTGACTTGGCGCCAGTAGGCTCCGGAGTTAGGGAATTGCTCCGCGACGGGGTATAAGGCGTTGACTGTTGCCAGCTGCTGAAGCGTGAAAGCCGGGAACTGATCTTGCAGAAAGGTGTCCGATTCACCGATTGTACTGGTATTCCGCGGCGTGAAAATCGTGCCCTCGTTCGTATCGTCGCCGTAGATAGCGGGCAGTTTTAAAAACTTCCCTTGCGCGTAGGCCCGATATGTGTAGTCGGTTATGAAGTCGTTATCAAGAACAGGGCCATACATATAGAGAGGCGGTTGTTGCGCGCCGGGAAAAGGGATATTGTAATTCTGTTGTTGCAGGAACGTTGCGTTCAGACCCCGCAAGCAGGCCAATGTGTCGTTCTCGCTGGCACAACCGGTCCGGATAACCAGCGTGTTGTACTGGTATTGACACTCACTGATATTCCGAATCGCTGCGAAGGATTGGGACTCTGCAGCAGTGGCATGGAAGAGGTTATCATTTCGGCCACCGTACGCTGTCAAGTGGAGCGTGACTGAGGCAGCACCGGCGCTGTCTCCTCCCATGACTACATGATTCGGATTGCCACCGAACTAGTGGCTAGTCAGTGTGGACGCTTCTACCAGTTTGACAATGAATTGTAGTTGTGACAATGTTTTTGGCATACATGATCCTCATGGGTAAGTATGATGGAATAGATTCGAATATTGTCTTTTAATACCTCGGGCGCCTCCTGAAGCGCTTGATGGAAATTCAAGTACACGCTTTTCTCCTGGGCTCCACAAATGAGAGGATTAAGAAAAAGTAGACTGACTTGTCTAATATACCCTTGTACCCACTGAAGTGCTTTCCTTTGATCTTTCAATCCGTTGTTTATGCTCCCTCCTTGAAGCACTTCCTGACTGGCCAGAAAGCCGTAGGGACCTACACGGTAGTTGAAGTTGACAACCACAATGCTCATGTTGCTCGCCAAAATGAGACCGGTTCCGTTCAGGTTGGCGTTGCTGTCCGAGTTGAAGCCACCGCCCTGGATGAAGAAGTAGACCGGAAGCTCTGCGAAGTTCGCGTTTGTTGGCGCGTAAACGTCAAGAAAAAGGCAATCCTCAGATGTAGTTGGATCCGCGGGATTTGCACCAGTAGCTACACAGATGGGCCCATGCTTCTTAGCATCAGCTAATGACTCCCCAGTATCCGTCTCGCAGAGAGTATGACTGACCTTATCCGCTATTTGCACTGATCCGTTTCCGACAGGATCTTGAGGCGCAGCAAATCTGAGGTTGCCCACGGGCGGCGCGGCATACCGTATTCCTAGCCATTGCGTGACACCGATTGGCAGTGCGGTGCCCTGATATCTGGTATAGCAGACGTCGACCAAGCTATCAACGGCTAGTGCGTTCGGAATAATGGCAAGAGCAGTAAAAAGTGAAAGAAATAACATTGTGGCTTCAATGACAATTCAATGCAATGTCACAACCGTTACGAAATAGTCGAGGTAGCGTAAATGAAAAGACAACGACCTAGGAACCAGTTCGCACACATGGTACCTACCTTATATGAGGGAGTCCCAGTCTTAAACTTCTTCCCCGCCCAAAAAAGTAACAACGCTTAGGTTGGCAGGGAAGCATGCAGGTGACGTGAAGCACATCTTTGGCAGGGAAGTTTTGGGAAGGGTCGACTCGCAGTCACATTGCCCAGTCAGCTTCTGCTGTAATGCTCTTGCCATGTGAGAAAAGGTGACATTCCAGGGAGCTGACACCCGTTTCGTTGTCCAATACCATCCTTATTATGAATCGATATTCGTAAATACAAGGTGCTCTGCAGCGAAATCTCGAGGGGTGTGCATTTCCATGTGTCGTCATGCGGGGTGGAGAGTAATCCTGGGGGTGGTTTGGTGGGGCCGTCGGGTTCGGCTGATCTCGTCAGAAGCTAACAGATAGTCTTGGCGTGCAGCAGGCAAGGTGACATAAGTCCTGATACTGTGGAATTGCTCGTAGAAAGAGAAGCGACCATTCATCGCTCTGGAGGTCCCACGTCTTACGAAGGCGGTGCACTGAAAGAACTATAGCTGCATCTTGATGCCGTAGCTCTGCTAGCTCCCGGAGAGGGTACCATCTACTTCCCAGGAGTGCTCCAGGGCGAAAATCTTCAAGAGCGACCTCAGGGCAATGATATGTCTCACGACTTATGTCACCTTGCTTGGCAGTCAACCCTTTCAGATCAGGATCACTATTATTTGAACAATACAAATAAAACGCCCCACAACTTGGGTACTTTTGAGCAAACATAATCTCACCAAAGTGTCTCGGTCATTCAAATTTCTTGCTGCCT
Organism: Lichenothelia convexa; assembly: GCA_021030975.1. NCBI lineage: Eukaryota > Fungi > Ascomycota > Dothideomycetes > Lichenotheliales > Lichenotheliaceae > Lichenothelia > Lichenothelia convexa. The sequence goes on along the minus strand of JAGFMK010000006.1, from coordinate 30,294 downwards.
GCTTGGTTAAAGAAGAGGAGCACTACGAGAAAGGAGAGTCAACACTTAAAGCGCATTGATCCCGGACAGCCCAATTGGCCTCATCCCTCACCGCCGAGTTAGGGGCAAGTTTAGCAACTCATCCGAACAATGTCTTGGATGTACATATATGTATGGAATTTGGCTGCGTTAACGCACAGAAGGTGACAACCCTTACGAAAGCCCTTCTACGAAGAGGATTGTTCGATATCACCAGAGGGCACTGTAAATCAAGGAATACTCTGGCCTCGCGGTGCAGCCAAATTCCATGTCTTCGGTAACGCAAGCAAGGAAAGTCATATACTTGGCTCCGGGTCTGGCGGGTTCCTTGGCTGCGGTTGGGGTGTTATCGGCTTCCGTTATGGCCAAAGCGGCTGTTGTACTTGGGGAGGAGAATGATCGCTGGCGTTTAGTAGATATCTCTTTCCTTTATCCTCTGAAACTGTGCATTATCTACTGAGTTCCGTCTTGTGCCGATCCCATCTCGGTCGCTTGTTCTGGAGGCGGCAACCTTCGGCCACTATCCTCTAGAGACGCAGAGCGGCGAGCCAGATCCCGCGGTTTCAGCGAAGTAGTAGAAGACCCTACGCAGTGTCAACAAGTGTTACTTTTAAGTCTGGCTACAAGCAAGGCAAGCTAACTCAAGTAGAAAGTCAATAGGTAAGACGACTTGATTCTGCACCAGAGACAACTGGCTACTTCGTGGTCTCTCGGCGCGGGTCTTTTGATAGTGCCCGTAGAACAGGTAGGTCTTACCTTGAAGCAATAAGATTATATTAGCATAGAGCTGACGAATGGGCGGGAGCAAACGACGCGTCCCAAAGGCACATGTCCATATTGCAAACCGTGAGTTCCAGGCGGTCATGTCCGCCCAGATGCAGGCTTGCAGCATATGTATCCACGTCAAAGTTCGAATCCAGTGGCTTCTCGCACATGATCCATTGTTTGCTTAGCACGTCTGGAAGCCGTAGCAGCACCGGCTCGAGCTATATCATCGAGTAGGGTGCCATTTTCCGCAGACATCAGCCTCTCGTACTCATTCCGAATGGGAGCAAGGTGACTGATAATGCACTCCGTAACCATTTCTTTGAACGCACGCATCATGAGGCTTTGACAGTCAACTGCAACCTCCTCGCATGGTCTTCCCTGGAGGTGAGCGACAACCTCGACCAGATTCGAGACTCCAGGCCTTGAAGCGGGTTCATAGGAGACCCCAGGAAGCGAATCAGTAAGAGCGGATTTGATCTTTCGCTTGATCTCATCTGGGCTATCGGTGATGTATATCCTTGATTTTGGATCTGTATGGGACTTTGACATTTTGCGGTGAGGTTCCGTGAGAGACATAATACGCTTGGCAGGGGCTACGAGCCATGGTCAGGACTGGAGGTCCTTTAGATGCCACATCTTTGACTCACAGAGGATAGTGCTTGGTCTGACCAGGATTTCACCATATCGGTGGTTGAATCCTCCGGCCAAGTGGCGGGCGTATTGGATGTGCTGACTCTGATCGTGACCGACCGGGACGTGCGTTGCCCTAATGAGTCAGGATAAGGTCGGCCAGGGTGGAGTAAGTCGCTTACCTATACAGCAGGATGTCTGCAGCTTGCAATATAGGGTAAGAAAAGAGCCCCCAATCGGCATCAGGTGGTAGTTCAGGCTCAGTTGGAGCAGTCTTGCTCTGTTCAGATATTAAGCCGGTGCTATCTCAGGCTCATATCCTAGAGTCCAAACCTTCCATTGGGTCATTCGCTCCAAAGGGCCTATTGAAGCTCCGCAACCAAGAATCCACATCAAGGTAAGATGATCAGGTACCTATGGACTTAGTTATTTGTATCCAATTTTTGCTGTCGGCCTTCTCACATGGGACTGATAGAAGATGGTAGCCCGTTCGGGATTAAGGCCCACAGCTATCAGCGTGGCGAGTGTTTCTCTTTGCCATTTCCGTCTTTCGTCCGGATCTCGGCGCACAGTGAAAGCGTGTAGGTTCACGACTGAGTATATCAACGTAGACCCCGGCGGGGCATCATTTTGTAGTTTGACCCATTGACGAAGAGCTCCCAGGTAATTACCTAAATGAGGCTTTTCCGTAGGTTGAATCCCAGAGAAGATAATTGTTTGGTTGCCAGACTGGGACGGGGCAGAAGGAAAGCTCAGAAACCTTCTACACGCACGGATAGTAGCACGAAAAGGCTCTTTCAATCTTCTCGTGTTGTTATTAGTTCTGAGAACAGGAGAAAGCTTTCCTGCTCGAATCATTCCCAGTCGGCGATTCCCAAAAGTCGTCCCTTATCCCAGGGTAGCAGAAGAGGTTGCGGAGGCAAAGCGAAAAGCTTCGCCCACGTCCTTTGGATCTCGAAGACGTCTCACCAGAACTCAGCCACGCTCGCCGACGCTTTGAACCAACACATACATAACTCGAATCTTACCGGACGCTGCATCTCTTCATACCCTTCAACTGTCAACTCTATTCTATAAATTAAATTATCACATACCCTCTCAAAGCCCTGTACGCTCTAACTGGCAAGTTGTCTACTCGGTGTGATCGAGGGTCAGGTCTCCAGCGCGCCATAGTGGGCTATTCTGTGAAACAGCCAACATGTCTTGGGCGGGTGAGACACATAATACCCATACTCTCGCGCACGACTAACCACTGCCTTTTTAGGGCTGAAGAAGGCCGCCGGCCGCGCGACGACGCAAGTGATGATGAAGACTGGTGGAGCACCCCACCATGTGCGAGCTGCGAGAAAATGCAGGCTGATACTTTTGTCCGTCAGGCCATGTAGAGAAGACAAATGATAGAGACTACGAGGTGGAGGAACGGCGGTACCGCACAATGGAAGCTGCAGCGAATAGACTCCAGGCGGAAGCAAAAGGATACCTGGATTCTCTTAGAGGTATGCTTGCTGAGCGAAAGAGGGTGTCTAAATAGACGGGTTGACACGGTCCTAGCCATGACTGCCTCTCAAATGCGCATCGCCGAAACAATAGACGCCTTTTACGGCGACGCAGGGACAAGAGACGGAGTAAGCAGAAGCTACAAGCAAGCCGTGGAAGATCTTGATGTAGAGACAATTAAGGCTCTTGATGGACCCTATAGGTGCGCTTGCACTTGGCTTCACAGGGAGCATATTGTGCTGAAAAAGTCTAGGACCACTGTTCTCGAGCCCATCTCACGGTTCTGCGCCTACTTCCCCGACATCAACGAATGTACGAGCGCCTTTGCCATGGAGACATTCGCACGGGACTAACTCAGCGCAGGCATAAAGAAGCGAAACCACAAACTCCTCGACTACGACGCCATGCGCGCAAAGGTCAAAAAGCTCGTCGAGAAGCCGGACAAAGACCCAACGAAGCTTCCTCACGCCGAAAAAGAAACCGAGATGGCCAAAGCCGCCTACGAGCAACTGAACACCCAGCTTTTCACCGAACTGCCCCAACTTATCGACCTCCGTGTACCGTATTTGGATCCAAGTTTCGAAGCGCTGGTGAAGATTCAGCTGAGGTTCTGTGCAGAAGCATATTCGCGGATGGCGCAGGTACAACAGTTTTTGGATGCGGACACGAGGGAACAGTATGCGCAGGGACAACTGGATGACAAGGTGGAGCAGGTGTTGCAGGAAATAAGGGATCTGAGTATTGCTGGGACCGTATAGCGGAACTGTAATGTTGCTACTATTAGATAGGACGTGATTTCACGTCCTGGATTCAACTTGGTCCAATTCCAACATTATGAGATGCTCGCGTGGTTTCTGCTTGCATGGCTTCTGCGGCTCTTATGACTCTCTAGCTACCCAACCAAAGCATCACCCAAGTCTATTCAACGCATCATGCACGAGCGTCTATTTTGTCCAGGCCTGTAGATCAGATCTTCCCGGACGCCATTCATCACCCACTAACGCCGTTACCAGGACCGATAACGCTAAAATGCTGCACTTGAATCTTACTTTGGAGACCTAGAAGATTGGGTGTAAAGGATACACAGGACCCTTAGCCTCTTCACCATCGAAGAACAAGAAGTTCTGGATAGGTTGTTCCCGCTGACCGAGAACATTGATGACATCTTGCGCCAGTTGTCCGCCTATGAACGCTGTTACGGGCGCGATCTCACTTCCAAGGCCTTGCATAAAGCTCCGTAAGAACTCGCTCTTCAGGGTGTCCGGCGGCATTTGAAGTTCCTTGTGCTTTTCGGTGGCCAGCGTAGTGAACAACATGAGGTCCTCTTTGGAATGTGAGGGTAAGCGACCGCTCGATCTCTGGAACTCCCATAACGCTCTCATGCAACTCAGCAGTGGATGTACTTGCCGAAGCTTCCGGCGGTTGTTGAGTATTTCTTGGGGCAGGGGAGAAGTGTTTGCCAGTAAGATGGGTGAGTAGAGTTCGCGTTTAGTAACCACTTCTACGACTTTTCCGTTTTCTCTTTTCGTAGACGCTGCGATTATAGTCCGTGTCGTCGTCTCCGCTTGCAGTATTGTGGGTACATTTGACTTTTCCCTCTCGATGACAAAGTCGTGGCTGATGAGGTCTGCAAAGGTAAAGCCATAGAATCCATGCGTGCCCGCAATATAGCATGGTTTGTCCGCCATGCGTGTGGACGCGTTGATTCTAGCGGCTTCGTCAAAGTCCAGATCGGTGGCTATGGTAAGATCGAACTGTTGGAAGAACTGCAGATCCTTTGATCGGATATCAGTCGTGTCGACATGGAGGCTGACTCTCGGATTGAGCCTTGATATTCGTGGCAGAGCAGCTTCAGTTCGCTGCTTGAAGCATTAGCGATACCGGTATCTAGTTGCTAGTGACCTACTTACGTTCTTCCCTATATCAGCCTCACTGACGAAGAACTGCGAGCCTAAGTCGTCTTCCATCACAGTCTCGTGGTCGACGATGGTGAGAGATCCAATCCCCGCCAAGACAAGGTTCTTCGCGATCTCATTTCCAAGCGCTTTCAGAGTTACCAGCAGGATTTTGGCAGTTCGGATCCTTTTCGCCGAAGTGTCAGCCAAGGTCTACCACCGCAAAGAGAACCAGTCGGGGGACTGACTTTTCTTGAGCCTTTACACCCCAAAGTCGGATCTGGCGATCGTACAGCGCTATCTCGTCTGTTTTTTCACGGTCAGCATTTCCTCAATTCATACCTATTCATTGGGATGGCTAACCTGCACTGATGGTTTGAGCCTGAGCAATAGCGGCCACAACCTCGCCGGTAGCATCTTCAGCAGGAAGGGCCCCATTTGAGAGCGTGCCGTTGGCTGGACCATTGAGAGTTGCCATGCTGGCTGAACTTATTGCATGGGAGCTTCAGACCATAGCCCGCAGTCTTTCGGGGTAGGTAAGTCAAAGCGAACGATGATTTCTGCAGAGGGGGCTTCACTTTCTGAGAAGTGTTCCGAAAATTTTGATTTCGTGCAAATGGAATTAAACAGATTGCTCTACTACGCTTCAAGCCGTACGATCGGAAATGTTCTGTGTGTTGCTAGATCCGTTTCACCCAAAGTTTTAGCAAATAATATATGATCGTTTAGATTGGTGACAAAAGTAAGTGTCTGTCATACCCGGGGTTGTGGGATGAACACATCCTAGGGCGTTTCCTATTTTAGCTTAGTAATCTAGAACTAGGTTATACCATACTGCTTACCTATCCATCTTTTATCCATAAATTTGGAGCAGCCGTTATAAGGTTATAGAAAATACTCAAACAGGTTCGACTTTGTAGGATATTAATACTTTGTTGTCTGCGTAACTAAGCATATGGACCAATAAGATTACAGCCACCTCGCTAGGTACAATGGCCGTTCCGTCCTCTACACACTCTTTTCCACTCGTGCTTCCATCACTCACCATGGATAGATACCATCTTTGTGAACCAAACAACCCACATCTGCATCTCGCTTCCCTTGCACGATGCTTAGAACAAGCTCTCCAGAATCATTCGGGTCTCCAGCTTTACCCCACCCACTCCTAGCTTCTTCACTCGGTCCACGAAGATTCGACCGTACGAAACCCGGGCTCATTGCGAATACCTTCAAGCCTTTCGGTCCATAATCACGTGCCTCCAGCACGGCGAGCATGTTAAGAGCTGCCTTGCTTACCGGATATGCGTCCTCATTCCGGATATTGTCGTGGTTCGGGCGCTTTTGGATAGCATTCCGTACTATAGTTCCGGCACCACTGCTCACATAGATCGAATATGGGTTCTGAGACTTGAGCAGCAATGGTCTGAATGCTGCAGCAACCATTGCTGGCCCCATTACATTGGTTTCCAAGCATAGTTTGAATCGGGTCTTGATATCATCGTCCATGCTGCCCACTGCCGCGTTGTTCACAAGCACGTCCAGTCGTCCAAATTGTTGTTGTACATACGCTGCGGCTTCTTCGATCGATTTCTCGTTGGTGACATCTAGCTGCACAGTGGAGAGAACTCCTTTGATACCAGCTGCTTCGATCTCCGACATTGCGGCTTTGGCCTTCTCGTGAGACCGGCTTGCCATGATGACATGAAAATCGTCCGACGCGCAGGCTAGCACCTTTGATGTTGCGAAGCCCACTCCGGAGTTGGCGCCTGTGTTACTCTGTTAGCAGACGGACGGTTTCAAGTTCAATTTGTTATGCTTGCCGGTAATGAGGACGATGCTGGACGCCATGGCCAAAGACTGAGACCTTCAGGGGCTACATTTGGCAATGTAGTAGTAAAGCCTGCTAAAGTTTCGGCAGGTGCTCGGGAGCCATCTTGATCTTAATAGATAGAGAGTGAGCAAATACTAGAGACACAAACTGAGCAGCTTTGTCCCTATGTGGAGATACGGAGTTGACGACCGGAGATAAGGTCTCTTGATCTGGAGTTAATAGTGGACATAAGTCGGCTTTAAACACCAGTATTACTTGAGAGCTTTTAAAGTATCAGCTATTCAGCGGTACAGGGTAACGTTAACGCGGGTGGCCCGCGTTGAAATTCTCTTTGCATCTAGCCTCTCGCAAGGCGACGCGAAACAGGGGTGGATTCAGTCATTATTGGTAGATTCAGTCAATGCAAAAAGTTGTGGGGGGATTCAGTCGAAGTACACGAAGGGTGGGTGGATTCAGTCAATTACCGATACCTAATGACACTGCGATGCTAACGAGAGGCGAAATGCCGTGGGGATGAAGCCGGCAAACCAAAGTACTAGAGACGCAGTCCCCTATTGGCGACACTACTAACGCCGACTTGCAGGGCGAATGCAAAATTCAGACCTTACGCCGCATTAATATGGTCGGGGCCTGAGGCCCCTAGGACAGAGACGAAACTTTCCCCTCCTGCGCATCCATCTGCCGAAGAAATCGCCCAGGAAATGTGTAGTTGCCAGACGTTCTATTACGGACACCAGTTTTCAACTGTAACCGTTGCCGGTAGTTCTTCCAGCACCCTAAAGTCGAGCCCAATCTGCTTCACGGAGATAAAAATCAGATCAAAGGAAGATAATTCTAGACCGTTCCAGCGTTCCTTATCATCTAGTTTCCGCACATAGGGGACGGCATCCTGTGTGACGAGGGGATCGGCAAACTCGACGTCGGCAGCCCATACTTGCTGCAAGTGACTGATCACACTGAGGCCCGGTGAGTGAGACAGGACCGACTGGCCACGCTTGAAACCCACGCCAACAACCAGCACCCGTGGCTTTCGCTCCGAGAAGCGCAGAGCGTTCCCAGGCTTCGCGCTTAGCTCACGCATGGCTCGCTCCGCGATATCTGCAGGTCTCATTGCCATGGCTTTCGTGGCATGGCGCAGGAGAAGGAAGGATGTGGCCGGCGTACAGGCGAACAGGTAGTGCGGGTTAACAGGTATACAGTGGCCGCCTACGCCTAGGGAGGGTGAGATGGCCAGGTAACCGAAGGGTTTAGTAGCAGCGGCGCGAGAGACTTCGAATGGATCAATCCCCAAAGGTAGGCAGGCGTCTGCCATTTCGTTTGCGTAGGCGATGCATACCATTCGTTGGCAGTTCTCGAACAGTTTGGTCATCTCCGCTACCTCTGGACTCGATACCGGCACCAGCCTCGTGAAGACCTTGGAGTACAGTGCCGCGATGCTGTACAAGGAGCCGGGTGCAAGATCGTCGAGGCCTGAGATAATTTTGGGAATGCTTTCGAACGCCGGATCGGTTCGGCCGGGGTCCACCCGCTTCAAGGTGTTAGACATGTATTCAGGAGCAGAGATAATTCCATTTTGGCAGATGGAGCAGCATGAGGAATGAACTGCTAACCTCTGGGCTCATTCCAGCCTTGACACGTCGAGCCAATACGACCTCCTGAAGTAACGTCCGCGTCATGCCGACCGCAACCGAACTTTCGATGACGATAGTACTCCCTGGACGAGCGTATAGGGCGACGGTGGTCAATGCTTCCCTAATATAAGTTCCATCCACCGAGCCGGCAGGCGTTATCAGGGCGGGAACAGCAATAAGAAAGTGGGTAGCTCCAGCGAAGCAGGCGGAATCCGTGGTTGGAGTGACAGTCGAATAAGGCGCGAGTTTCTCTTTGATGTTAGTGATGCGTTGCTCCGATACATCGTATGCAAAAACATCGTAATGCTTGGCAAAGGCGGTGACGAGATGCAGGCCGACATAGCCTACGCCGACAACAGCGACAACAGGAGTCTCCTCCGGCGTCACAGCATCCACTGTAATCGTTGGTCGACTGCTGAAGTAGGCGTCCTGTATCAGCTCCGATGCAGGTGTTAAGACGTCGCGGTTGTTGGAACCAGCCACCCAGACATTGCGAGCCTGTCCATACCAGTCTACCGGGACAGGATTGGCCATAATGATAATGTATCAGCTGTAGTATGGAAGCTTTGAGCAGTGTCCAGCTGCTAGGAAAGCACTCCGACAAGTGTCCTCTGCAAGAATACAGCTATGTGTAACACGGCGTACCCTATGCGTATCAGAAGCCATAGTATGTTATAACGAGCTCAAACCGGCCCGGCTTGAGACAAAAGACTTTAGCTTGCTGTGTGGTATGAAAGGCAGAAGGCTTTATAATGACTTTTCATGCAAAGCAAAGTAGCTCCCGCCCGTAAGAGGCCCAGATTGTTCGAGTTCGTAGGCGTATCCTGACTTCACTGGTTATGAGCCTATCAGAGCTAGGTCGCAAAGGTATGCTGGACGCTGAGACACGGGTCAGATGAGGAGTACCTCATCGAGTCGACAGCTGCCCTTGTTTGAGGCTTGCATGGCTGGGCGCGTAAACACACAATGGTGTTTCCCTCTTCACGCTGAATCTGACAGTAGCCGCATTGGTCCTTTTCTCAGTCACGTCTCATCGTCCGTGATCTGGTCTTGAAGAACTAGTATGATGGGATTCCGCTCGTATTGCAAGCTAATTTCTGTTCCGAATACTTGGAAACAGCTATTCCACGATGCAAATTCTAACACAGCCAACCGCAAGGGACGTCTGGCAGGATGCTTACTGCCTGTATCACCTTCCGATCGCACGTGTTGCTCGGGATGTACTCCGGATAATGAGACTAGGGTCCCGCCCAAGAAACACTTTCGGTTCTCGAGGTGAGACCCAGATGCAAGATTATTTTGCAGGCTCAACAAAGCTTCTTTGCACTATCCGAGACAGGAATATGCAAGAGACCAATTCACTCCTAGCGTGATATAAGTTCCACGACGGCCAACACCCTTGTTTCATTTCGTAACAAATGGCGCTTTAGACCAGGCCGAACTCCAAGAGTGGATGCAAATAGCACATGAGTTGATACTACATTGCCCAACTGAACGAGCTCGCAGTTGCCCGAGTTGTATGCATAGGCTTGGCACTGGCGGAAGCCCCGAACGCCATAGGACCAGAGCGGGGAGGGGCTTCTTGAAGGATTCCGTGAATTAACCCGTTTGGTTTATCCTCCGTGCACAGGATTCCTGCCTGGTTGAGTCCCTGTGAGCGTGCCGCCTTATTCTCCTAGGACGCCGTCCTACGTCGGTGGACTGTCGATACGTACGTATGCCACGACGGGCCACCGGGATATTGCTGCTTTATGCAGGGTATGGAGGCTTCTTTGACCTCGAAATGCCACAATAGCTCCTCTGCCTGACATGAAAGGCTTCTTGAGTGAATTGTCCCGACCCGGCACTTAGGCAGCACGCCGCATCTATGAGCAACAACAACGCAAACATTTTATGTTAATCCGCCGACAGGTCTAGAAAAGCTCCTATACGGCAAGTCTTGAAACCCTCTGAACACGCTACTAGCAGGCTTATTACTGGCACAAACGTTAGTGCAGCTTGCTTATGGTAAGACGTTGCGGGCTCTGTAGCATGCCAAGCAAGCGGCGCAGTAGTGTCGGTTTGACACCCACAATCTAGCCAAAGATGGGCCTTCTTTCGTTGACGCACACCATTAGTCAAAATTTAGAGCCAACGCATGCGCTGATCTTCAAGACGCTGGCGCCAGGGTTCAGTTTCAAACTCAGGCCAAATTGTCGCTGCTATTTTGCTTTTTGCCGGAAATCTCACCAAACTCGGAGGTCCCATGCTAGTCTGCAAAATCCCGAGAAGCGTACTCTTGAACGGGTTGCTGACGGAGTTTAGGTACACAAATATTCTCTCGCTCCTCTTTACGCTTTCTACTGCTGTACTCATAGAAGGTTGGTCGTCGAGGTAAAGTTCGTCATCGCTCAATCAAGTGTTTTCTATGGCACGTGCCTTCCGCAACCGTAAAGGGGCGCGTCCAAAGTAGGGTTACTTTTACGGCGCAAGAGCCCGGAACCCCGTTAACAAGCAACCAGACCCTGACCAACACATGGACCCTGATCAAATCAGCGACCCTGGCCAAGGACGGAGACGTCGACCCAGCACAGAGATCCTCAGAAGGAGCGCGGACGAGGCTGGTAGGATCTTGGTAGCTGCCCGGGTATTTAGGGAAGAAGATGTTAGCGTGCGCCATAAGCCAACCTCACAAAGCACTAGGTAGTTCATACCCCGAGCGGTCTAAGGACCTGAGTGGCCTCAATAATCGGTCTAGATAGTAGTTAATGGCTGCCTTACATCCGTACATCACCGCGGACCCCAGAAACAGGAGTATGTGAGATGTAATACCGCCGAGCCTCATGAACCACATCCGCACTCCATGCCTTACCACTTGGCGGAGACTGCACAAGTCCGTCCCGTTCGGCTTCAGAGTTCACCCTGCTTTGACTTTGCACCTACCAAAACGTATCTGGCCAGTCAGACACGCAGAGTAGTCATATAAAGCTGATGCGCCTGTAACAAACTGCTTCTTCTCTTGTTCAATTAATACCCACATACGTCTCTCTCGTCTCGCTTTACTGTGCCGCCAGGTTGAGCATTGCGCTATGCCACATTTACGGTGTCTCAGAACTAGGAATGCGGGGCAGGGTCCATCTCGAATTAGCCAAAACCCGGGTGCCAACGCAACAGGGTCCACCCAGTCTGCTAGTGGATGCCTAATCGGTGGCGGATGGCTTGTCTTGGATACATCCGTCTCGAACCTGCAATATTTATTTGATGCGCCACCAACCAAGCCACATCTTTTATGCGAAAATATTGGCAGCGCCGTGATAGGGTAGGTTTCAACGGTGCACTTCCGTACCTACAGTAACAAGGCATGACTCGACCTGTGCGTACTTCGGTGCCTGGTAAAGCTCCCTGGTCATGGCGCCTGACGGCGCAGAGGACGTGCTTTGGCTTCCGAGGAAACATTGCGGTGATTCCTCTCTCCCGCGTCTATCTCTATCCTTCCAAGAATAATCGTACACCGTCCTTCTGCGCCGCTTGACTTTGAGGCGTCCGCTGCTGGTGCTAGACCATAGTCTACCACCCCTTCTCGTACGAGAGCGAGGTATCCCGTGTTCTAGAAGTGGGACGATTTGAAACATGTCAACTCCCACAATGGCGGCCTGCGGCATGGCGATCTTGCTCCGAAGGCATCCAGAAGCCAGCCATTGCCATTGGTTGTGGTTCCCTTGAAGATATGCCGTTTACTATCTTTGTTATATCAGCAAGCATGCCCTACTGCCGAATGGTACAGTTTTGAGGTATATCTCAACTCGTACACGCATAATGCAGGCACAAGCTGCAGCACCAGGTTCTCCGCATTTGCAAGAAGCATCTCGAGGGCCTGACCTCCTTCCTGCAGCAGAAGACTTCGAGTCAGAAGGTGAGCCTGTTGTTGCACAATTTGACCTGTCACCTGATTCGCTAATGTTAGACCAGACTCTTCTGACCTTCATTCTAGAAGTTGGTTCGACATCAATATCGCAACTCCAGAACCCATACATGTCTCGAATCCTTCCTCAGCCGAAGGAGTCTACTCTGTGTCATCCCCATCCGCGTCGTCGGTGTCCCTGAACAAGCCAGGGTCAGACGACGGCAAGCTTGATCCGGACCTCATCTTACCGGCAGCCGTAGTGATCAACGAGAAACGCTCTGCTCAATACTACGATCTGGAAAGAGGATCGTGGGAAAAGTTTGGCAGGCCGAGCTTTCAGGCTAGGACACAAAGGCTCTTGCAACTCGCGAAGCGCAGATCGGGGTGGCTGAACAGACCTGTATGGCTTCAACGAGGCATACAGTATGCTTTTTACGTCTTTCTACTGTGCATAATCTATTTCGGCTTGGTGGGCTGGCCTCTGTGGCATGGAGTGGTGTATTCTTTCTGGTTTGCGTCACTCTCAGAGCATGGCACTAAACACTCACTGATAGCCGGTTCAGGATCGCCTATAAGTATGACTTGGATGTCAAAGCCGGGACAGTTATCTTTATTGGCGTTGTCTTATGGTACGTGATCCACTTGCGTGAGTGCTGCACAAGGTCTGACGGGTAGCGAAGCTATGCCGCGGTCCCTCTTACACTACAGTTTGAACCTGCCCCACAGGTGGGTAATGAATGGAAGACACGAAACAACGCAAAGGCAGCTAAGACGGCACTGATTATTCCTTGTTACAAATCCGCAAAGATTATTGGTGCCACACTCGAGGCAGCGTTGATACATTTTCCAGCGCGCAATATTTTTGTCGCCGCAAACGGAAATAGCCCCAAACCACTGGATAATACGGAGGAAATCTGCCAACAGTACGGAGTCCGGCATATCTGGGTCCCAATTGGTTCAAAGATCACGGCTCAGTTCGTTGCTTGTCAAGCAGCCCTCCGATTTGACTATTGCCTGTTGATCGACGACGATGTCCTTCTTCCTCCAGATTTGCCTATTGTGTCTGAACGCATCCAACTGGGCAAGGCAACAAGCTTGGTCAAATGCGTTGGATACACGATACGATCCATAGGCCCGGACGGCGTCAAGGGAACCATGTGTCAGCAAGCCCAAGACCTTGAGTATAAGATGGCCGGGCTCGGGAGGTCATTCTTCGGCCGTTGGGGCAGTGCAACCTTTCCGCACGGCGCTATAGCGCTTTGGGAACGCAAGTTTCTCGAAGAGTGTTTCCGCAAGCATCCGGGTTTCACAATCTCCGAAGATTGGTTCTTTGGGCACGTCTGCCGTACGCTTGGCGGTAGGGTACAAATGTGCTCACAGGTCTTCGTCGCGACAGAAACTCCAGCAAACTGCATACGCAGTAGTACGGAAGGGCGAGCCGGCTATGGGGAGATGACCGTAACCAAGCAGCGCATGGCTCGATGGAACTTCTTCCTAGTAAGCAGGAACTGGTACAACCTCAAATATATCCTCTTCTCTTGGAAATTGAAGCAGTTTGAGGTCGGCGCGAAGTTCATGGTTTTCCAGGAAGTGAGTAAACTTGCTTCGCACCAAGAATGCAGCATAGAGCTGAATATCGCGCCTTTAGGTCTATGAGACATTGCTGATGATCAGCATGCCAATCGTCTATCCCATTGCAATCGTCGTACGGCCTGGCTTCACCATACCTGTTACTATGGGCGTCGTGTTCATGTACTTATTGATTGTTCTGATCTTTAATGAGGTCCATCTCCGCCGCCGCCAACAACGCGTTGCTGCCAAAGTAACGTATTTATACTATCCAGTATATAAACTGTATTTACGGTTTGTGAACGTTTGGTCATGGTGAGCATCGCATAGGGACCAAGTCGGGAGAATCATGCTGACTCGCAGGCGAGTTATCTTGCTTTGTACCAATATGCCAAATATTACAGCAAGCGACATCCGAAGGTCATCGAAAACGAGAAGGTGTTGGAATCCATGCTTTCATTGGCGGTAAAGGAGTATTTGCAAAGACAAAGCACCAACCAAGTGTCACTCAAGGCGGGGCAAGACATGCAACAAACCACGAACCCCTCGTGACGGCGGGGGAGAAGCATGCGACTGCGGCATTGAGGCATTCTCGGCAAAGCACGGGTTTGCTGTCAGGCAAGGTGACATAAGTCGCGGCACACCGGAGGATATCAGTAAATGTGGATAAGAACTATCAGCTTCTTGTGAGGTCCCCCAAATAATATTAGGGGTTGTGTTCAATATTGTACTCAGATTAGTGCTCAAGCTTCTTTCTGCTTTCGATGATTGATCTGCTTGTTAGAAGGCATCCAGTGGTTAGTTGAAGGCCGCGCCGATGGACTGAAGTGACACGACTTATGACATCTTGCCTGCTGTTTTCCACGAAGAACACTCTTCAAGTCCTAGCATTCGCATTTCCGTTAAGATGTATTATCCTTATTTGACGACGCATGGCTATGGTGCCACGAAAAGGTAATTGCTCCAGCGGCGTATCAGACCGGCTGGTAAACCTTGAAACTCTGAAACTCCCAATAAGCGCGCGAAAATGCCTGCGGGTTGTGCGCTGCAAATTCTTTGCAGCTTCCCGGACAATTGTCCAGCTGCGAGTATTGCTCCAAACCGCCCGAATGTGAGCCGCAAAGGTTGATGTCGACGACAATGCTTTGGTTCCGAAAATGGCTAGCGATATCGCAGTGCGTTGATGGGAAGTCCGCCAGTGCTCGTCCCCAAGTGGAAGGATCTGGTGATGTGCCGTTTTTGACATCTCCAGGGACATTGCGACGTGGGAAGAACCAGACACGTAGACCTTCGCTGCGATACTCCAAGGCATAGACTCCCCCGCCGTTGGCATCGAAGTTTTCACCGTAGGTTTCAGCAGAGCCTTTCACCATACATCCAGCTCCACCGAGATCCGAACAATTGGTCGCCGCCGCAGGCACTCTCCCTGTCTGCCACCGAGGTACATCCATAGTGCAGCCAGCAGTCGTGTAGAGCGTCACTGTATTACCTCCAGTGGCATTATTGAAGGCCTCCAGGAGGTCAATCTCCCCGTTTAGAGGCCAGTTCGAGGGATCAGTAAGCCATAGCGCAGGCCAAGTAGCGCATCCATAGGGGGTATGCAGGATGTCGAAGACGAAAAGCCCGCTGTCATAAGTGGCTTTAGAGGTAATGCGGACAGACTGGCGGCCGGAAGTGGCATTGGTTTGAGTGTCATCCAACCTGATAACCGCAGATGTCGTAGAGGCGTAGGTGAGGTTCTTCCGGGCAGAGCTTTTGGCATCGTTGTAACTACGGCACTCAAGTTTAGCGGGAATTAGGGCTTTCCTAAGCTGGGGAGCCATGTTCTACGTACATCACAAAGCCTTTTGACGGATCGTTTGGGCCTACGTAGTAGAAGTTGTCGAAGAAGCTCGTGCCATTATCTGGTTCGCGTGGGTCAGTCAATCTGCATACGACATAGATGAAAGCTAGACAACGTACGGGAGTCCAGAAGCGCATATCTTAGAGCTCTGTAACTCGGATAGTCTGCGCGAGGCTTTGACCGCCGCAGTCCTACGGTAGTTCCAACAACAACAGCAACGATCACCAGAATAGAAATTATTACCGAGCAGATCAGGGCTCGCCATTTAGACCTTGCGCTCTTAAACATGGACAATAACCTTCACCGTTCGCCGGCTTTGCTGATCCTAACATAAGACGGAAGATTGGCCTGTTAGTTTTCCACGGTAGGTGGAGGTAAACTATTTGGTAGTATGAAGTAGTAGCGTTGTAGTGTTGAGCATAAGGTAGGATACGGACCGCGCTCAGCCTCTGGAAGTGGAGTTTGTAGAGGCGCCGAGTGGTGCAGCACTCAATCTGGTGCAATGCGCTTTCAGGACGTCCGCAAGACCGGGCTGATTTACCCATGAAGCCGAGCGGCATTGACTCAGGAAAGAAGGCCCAGTTGCAGGTCAGCATGCGCTAGGCGCGCTCCTCATCATCGATGAATCTTGCTGTCAGCCGCATGGTAGAATCGTCGTAAGGTACTGGGCGCGCTAGATATGACCACCAGAGTCAGGTCATGTGATTTTGAGCTCTTTTTGCGGAGACGATGTCCTTAGACAAAGTCTGCCTTTAGGAAAATATCTACTAATACAATAGTTCAACCTGTTCATGAATTGCAGCCTCGGAGGGGGCCAAAGACTCCAACGTCCCAGGGCCGAAGCTTATAGAAGGTGTGCCACGGGATACAATAAGCGTTACATTGTTTTCGAAACAATACTCCATAATTTCGAGCGAATCATGTGGCCCAAACCCGTCACAGATGCGAACCCGCCGTTGTTGATTTCGCCTGTGCTCTGGTGAGCAAACCAAGCGCACATAGGTAGTGGTATGGTGTTGCGTGGGTGTACACCATGTGGATGGGATGCTATACATCTGCTATATGCTCATAGCTAGAACCTACAAAATCCAGCTCTTTCAATATACTAGACGCGGATACTATAATTTGCCCGAGCTGTGTTGAGATGGTGGAAAGCTATAGTAGATATCGTTGTAAGCTGTGGGTGGGAAATACCTTGCCCTTGGTTTGAAGGAGCTGGCGCAGAGTCACTTCAAACAAAGTCTCGTGAGCCACGGACGATGTGGCATATCGCGGTTACCGCTATAGAAGTTTACTACTTAGCTATTCCGGACTGCGACAGAAGAATGCGCAACGAAATAATAGACAGTGCGGGCGTTGCATAGTCCCGGTGATTCACACAACACGACTTTCAATGAACTTGCTGTGGACGTTCCACGGTTCGGACTTTGAAATTGTCCAGCAGATTGTGAACAGGGTGCAGCAAACGAGACTTCTAATGACCATTGAGAGGAAAGGCTATGCTGTATCCGCACGATCACAAGATACATACCATTCCTGGTAGTGTAGTGCGTGAACCCAGTTCCCGCTTATAAAGCCAACACCGCGGCAGCTTGGAGACCTTCACATAATTGAGACTGCGAGGTTCTACCTCTAGTCCCAGGAGCGAGGGCATCAGAAACGGCGTCAAGGTCACCCAAGCATGGAGGTACTCAGCACAAGGAGATATGTGACACGAAGCTTTCAAATGTTACTGCTTGGTAGCCATAGAATCATTGCGCGCGCTACAAATAAAGCGACTCCATATAAGTGGTCTTGTAGTGACGATCCTTTCAAAAGAAACAAGAGGCTCGTTATAACAGGGTATACACATCAGAAGTCCCCGACCGTCAACAATCATCAGGAGCTAAGCAGCTCAGCAATGCATGGGGAGCAGTAATTTTCGAACAACGCAAGTGAATCATCATAGTTCAGAGTTACGTCGGATAATTATCTCATTTGAACGGAGGGAAAATATCTTGTTCCAGCAAAGCCATGGGCTGCTATGCTCTGGATGTCAATATTGTCGTCACGACGCGGACTCCACAGCTTTAAAAGGATGAATTTGCCAGAACTGCCGAAGACGTATAAGTAAGGCAGGTGCGTGGCGGATGTGGAAGTAACTTACACCGGTGGATCGAATTTGATGCTGATCTTGCTCTTGTTTTTCTCAATGAAGAACGTTGCGTGCGGAGGTAGCAATTGTGGGCCTGAGGACTGCCCTTCAGCAGCGCCTCTTACCTCTATACGGTTTGGTGTCACGCGTCGCGCTGCCCGACGGCGAAGGTTCGGAGGACGGTAACGATCACCGTCGAATGGTGCCTCTCTTTGGTCGTCGCTGTCCGTTTCGAACCCTCCCTCAGCCCACCTTGCCGCCAGACTTGCATGCCGGTTTTCGTCATCCGTGTCTGGGCTAGATTCTATAGTCACGCTAAATGGGGCAGCTGGCAAAATCGACGTTGACAAGCTAACATCGCACTGGTCTGTACTCGTGAATTCTGGAAGAGATTCTCTGTCTGCTCTCGCTGCTGAGTTGTTCCATGGTTCGCCAGTTGCACGGTAGCGCTGCGACCATACTGGCGCTTGCTCTTGACTTGATAGGCCGTTCTCGTCTCTCGAAGGGTCATGCATGGCTCGTAAAGACTCTGGCATACCAAATCGACGAAACAAAGACTCATTCCGCAGGATGCTGTCGATATTGTTGGAACTTGAAACTAGCCGGGCCATCCTATCATCCAGGGTAGAGCTTGGTTGAGACGATGATGAGGAGTATCTGAGATGATACTCTTCTGTTCGCTTAAGCAAGCCCTCAGAATTCATCGAAATGAAGACCATGCCTTCTTGTACTCTAGATTATTTCAGCTACTTATGTCTGCGTTGCCAGTGGACAGTCCAGGCGTAGGAAAGACTTACGGTGCAGTATAGCTGTGCTCAGGCGCTCGAATAACGAGCCTCTCCAGGCTGAACGGAGTTTCACCCTGATGTCGCAAGATTAAATTGCACTGTGAGCTCTGGGTGCAATAGACGCTGCCATCATTTCTGAGAACATTCTCAGCACCGTACATTGACGGCACGTCGTCCTCTGCGGCAAAGCTGCCACCATCGCAGCTAACAATTTCCATCTTCAGTGGTCCGGACACGACCTGGCCGAAGTGACCATACTGAAACCCTTGCAAACCTCCCTGCCCATCATGGTCAAGTTTCCTACGCTTTGTACGTTGGTTGCCGGCATCCGTATCCCAAGTAGTACTGTCTGATGGAGACAGAGATAACGATCGCATTACGGGATCTCGTAGCAGCTCATCTAGTCGGGACTGGGCTTCACTAAGCCGTTCGCTGGCAAGTTCGAGCTGAGCAGACGCTTCTGAATGATTCTGACGTAAACGCCTAATAGTCGAAGAGCGACGAAATGGGGTGTCGCTTGTCGGCCTCCTGTCCGATGTTGGTGCTTCGCCATTGGCGGTACTGTCCTCCGAAGGACTTGTAGATCCCATGGGTCTTGTCAAAGCACGTCGTCTTAAATCATCCACAGCGGTTCCTAGCCCTCCAGTTGAAGCACCGTTCACTCTTGTGTAGCGGCGACGTCGTGAGCTCTGGGACTCGGCCATGGCTGCCTCACCCACATCAGCGTTTGTGCTCTCCTGCTGCCGCAATATCCCTCTCTCCCGCTGCAGTGTCCGCCGGAGGTTTTGTAGGCGGGCGGGGAGGCTCGCTGTTATTGTGTCAGCGTGCCAAGAGCCGGGTTGGAATCTGACGCCGGCAAGGTAAGGTCTCTTGGTCTAGTGCATTGTAACGTACAATCCGAGGAATGCGATGCGGGAGGATTGTCAAAGTTTCCTTGCTGTGAGCACAGGTGTGATGGTCAGAAGTAGCTCAAAGACGGGATAGGCGGAGTCTTTGTTTGCGGGCTTACTACGTAAGACAAGTTGTTAGACATGCCTCGGTCTCGCTCGCTAATACAAATGTGAGACCAAGGCTAAGAACGGTGAAGCCAATCAACGTCCATTTGCTGCGTGGATGGCGACTGTTGGAGCTTGCAATGTGATGTATAAGTCGCAGGTGGTGGTCACGAGGGGGGGTGACCTGAGTGACTAACGGACCACCAAAGGTAGGGAGTATTACTCGGTTATGTCTTAACTAAATATAACTACGTACAACAATCGATTTAACTGCCGACTATGCCTTCTTTCGCCGAGCCCTTTGGCCATCCCGACGAACTAATGCCTGCCAGTCTACTGTGGATGCTAATCTCCAGCATATCCACAAAAATCCGAGCACTATGGTAGCCACTGTGCCTATCTCGATACACCAGGTCTTGGAAAGATCCAACACAGGTGTATCCATATTCAGGACGAGCCCACCTATGTCCCCTGATTCACCACCATTCGTCGCATTGATGGACGGAGGCACGTGGTAAAACATCGTCTTCGGCCCAAACAAACCATCATATCCGAGATTGACCCTGTCGAATGGATTGACGCTCATCTTGTGCCCCTCCTCAGCTGTACACGCCCAAAATACGACAGGCCAGGGTACAGTGACTGGAGCGCAGCCGCCAACGTTCGGCTGCAAATATCGAGCGTGGAGCGGGATCTGGACAGACCAGTTATCTGCGGAAGCGGAGCGAGGATTATGCTGCTGCTCGACTTCGATAAGAGCCGCGGAACCCCATTTCCGAATTACCCAGTCTGGGGTCTCCAGGTCCGTTTCTCCGCTCAGGCTTCTGAGGCTGACGAGGTTCTTGGAGGCGAGGAATAGGGGGTCTGAGAGCTGGTAATGGTCGATGAAGAGGGAGGATGGAAGGGTAAGGTAGATGTGGAGCGCGCACGTGTCAGACGGTGAGTTTAATCCTGAGGGAAAAGAAACCTCAACGGTGGGGTGAAGGCCCGTTGGCTTAAGGAAGCGGGTGGTGTAACTTTGATCGGAGAGAGCCGAGGGAAGAGGATGATGTCGTGCAGGAAAGGAGAATAGCGTTGCACCTAAAGGCACGTTAAGCCGCCACAATGCCGTTCAAGAAGGTTTGGACGAAGACTTACTGAGTTTCTCATCTTCTCCGATCACAGTCAGAAAACCGCCAAGCTTAAGCTCTTCCGGCTCGTCAGGTCGCTCATTGTTCAGAACTCCTACTTCTGTGGTGTCGGACGATTGTGCGGTCTCGATGGTGTCATTCCACCCGCCCCCTTCTGGTGCGTTGGCCCAATATGCATTGAAAACCAGAGCATGGCCGATGGTATCAAAGTCTATATCAACATAGCTTGCCACATCGAGAGCCTCTACCTGTTGATAGCATTTGGGACTTAGTGATAGGGGACAGAACTTATTTTGAATGTACTCCACAAAGTTTCGAAGAGAGGGTAGAGGTTGATAGTACTGGAAAGATGCGGACATTGAAAACCGCTCGGAAAGGATGGGAAGGCCGCTGAAAGTGTCCTATGCATTGGATAAGCATTCAGTGAGGCCATGGCAGATTTGCAGCATGAACCTTGGGAGACTGGCACTTCAGCTCATTGGAGAAGATCTTTTGCAAAGCTGGGCAGAGTAACTTTCTATAATGCATTAAGTAGTGATACGCGCAGAATTAGCGATACACATACGCATCGCTTTCCCTTTGAGGGGTGAAGAATACATGGAGTCCCGGAGGTACACGGGAAACGAAGGGCGCAACTGAGTCATAGGGCACCGAGGAAGCCCAACGTATGTGTAGCTCATGGCATTGCTTGAGGACAGTCCATATCTACATCTTCTAAGTAACGTTGTCCCTGCGGAACCGAGATGTTTATAGGTACCTCTTGCGGAAGCTCTGAGAAGCCGAATGTGACGCGATGTTCTTTCGCAGCCTTCAAAGAAGTGATAGTTACAGAGCTATCTTCTACTTTAATTTTATCAGGACGGAAATCATCTTCAGCACCATGTACATATGTTATCCTCTGCCTCATACTTGATGACCAAATATGAGTTCTCGACTTGGATGGGGAAGCGACTTGGTGCGGGATGGTTCCGGAGGCACGTTTCACCGCCCTTTCACGTGCCTCAACCTCAGGCAGCACCCCTCGGCACTCTTCTTTCATCAGAACATGAAAAGAACAACTGGCAACAACATCCACGGCATGTAGTTCTCACAAAGACAGCCCACTCTGCATGGGCACTCAAAAGTCAACTTAGCACTCCCTCAGAGGACATATCTACACAGCGAGGATGCGATTACTCCGCTCAAACGTCCTCTATGCGCTGCTCGCGGGAGCAGCTCTATTCAGCATCACCGAAGCGGCTTTCAAGCCTTTCAAGCCGCCCAAGGTCCTTCTCCTAAAGGTCGCATCCCTGACTCTTCGCAAGGATGCGCTCACTTCGCATCGGCGCGTTTCTCCAATTCCCCAGGTAAGCGACGCTATCGGCATGGTAGAGCAATCTTGACTGACAGTGGCGACCTTGATAGCTAAGATGCGTCGGCGGCAATGCGAAAGGCCTGTACGAAGTTGACGTTATGCGCTGCAAGAATCAAGGCTCCGACTACGAAGACGAGGGTATTCAGTGGACTTGTCAGGCCTCCCTACCTCCAGAATTCAAGTTGGGCTCGACGGACGTCATTTGCGAAGGCTACGACTCGCTCGACGATCGTTACATCCTGAAAGGCAGCTGTGGAGTTGAATACCGCCTCGTTCTCACCGAGCAAGGAGAGGAGAAGTATGGAAGTCGTTCTGGATGGGGCCAGCATGAATATACACGTGGGCTAGGTGGACTCGCAAACTACCTCTTCTGGGCTGTATTTATCGGCGTGGCCATATGGATCGTTTACGGAGCATTCATCAAACCTCTTCTCAACGGCAGGCAAGGCAGGAACCCAATTCGCTTTCCGTGGGGTGGTGGTGGAGGCGGAGGAGGAGGTGACGATCCAGGCAATGATCCTCCGCCGCCATATGACTATGGTCGTCCCCGTAAGACGTACCCCTCAGGCTCAAGCTCTGCTCCTCAGCAGCAAGGTTGGCGGCCTGGTTTCTGGAGCGGAGCACTGGGCGGGGCTGCTGCTGGTTACTTCGCTCGGAATCGGCAACAGCAAGGGCGCGCCTCAACTTCTGGCGTGCCTGGTGTGCGGCAGGGTGCAAGCTTCTGGCGAGATAATGGGGAGGGCAGTTCACGGAGTGGATCTGGATCGATGAATACTGGGCCATCTCCTTCCTCTACGCGATACGAGAGTACAGGGTTCGGATCTACCAGACGCAGATAGGTGATTTCTTCTTTCAACTTTACCGGAGAGTACTACAGGCCTTTCAAAGGTTCTCGCACTCCCGATGATGGTAGCAGATATCAAGAGTCGCCACGATTGTGGGTAGCGCCGAACTGAAGCTGCTAAAGTTACTGTGACAAGGCGTTGACGTCTATTGACGGCATGCTTACAAAAAGTCTACAATGTCCTCGCGATGGAAAGTGTCGCAACTCGCAGAAGTCACCAGCCGGCACCTTAACACTGTCTGACTGTAGATTTCTGATGCTTTGTGCACATGCGGTAGGCAAGATCAAGGGTATAGTGGGCTGTTCAGGATGCTCGGAGAAATTGAATGACGAAGCCAGGAAAAATTTTTGGGTGCCGCCACAGGGTCGAGATCATGTTCTTCAGCACCTTCGCATATTGAAGAACATGCTCGACCTGACGCTGTACGAGAGTATACCGTCGGGTTACGCAGCCGGTTCAACACAATCACAGGTTTGAAGTTAAGGTTGCTGCAAGAGCTCGGCCTAGTAACTGTGTATTGGCAGATATCGCTAGTCGTGTTTCAAGAAACCTTGCAAATGTATCATCAGAGTAGCATAAGGACGAAGCGGGTCGCTGAGAATCACCACACTACCAAGACACTATCTCGAATCCCATAATCAGAGATAGACTGGCTAGATGTGCGTTTGTACGCGTAAATGTAGTGTCGTTTCAGTCTCAACAATGCATAGTACACAAAGAGTGAGATTAAAGTGAAATCGCGTGCCAATGTTTATGCTTGCATCGACGCTAATGTAGCTAATGCGGGCCCGACAGCTGTAAGCCCCTGATTTCACACGATGATCAATGACTTCTTAATCCCACCCTTGCTAATCTCTAACCAACCGTTCTCTCACCATTCTTGCACCTTTACTACAGCTACAATTTGATATCCACCAGATCAACCCCAGTTCAATCAAGTGTTTTTACAAACTCTAGCTACACCATTTCAATCCAAGCCAGTAGTCAATATGCCGACCTGGGACGCTGCGGCAAAGTACCGCTTACTTCTAGCAATCATCACCGTGCTCGACACCAAGCCGCCAAAGTGGGACGAAGTGGTCCAGCTGATGGGCGCTGGCTACACAACTGAGTCCGTTCGGTGAGCGACGATACATTGGCAGTTCGATCAGCCCCTCGAGTACGACTAACTAATACAACCTGTAGCCAGCAATACCAGAAAATCAAGAGGCAAAGCCAAACTGAGCTCGCAACGCCGGAAGGTTCGGCGGCTCCGGGCGGCCCTGTTACACCTACACCTCGCAAGCGCAACCGCGGCAAGGCAACCGGCACGACTCCAAACTCCAACGGCAAACGCAAAGGCGCTGCGGCTGAGGAAGAAGAGGACGATGAAGATCTGGGAGAGAAGCCTTCGAAGAAATTGAAAGCTGAACCGGAGACTAATGGTCAGAATGGCGCTGTTGTCACGGTGGAGCGAGATGATGAGTAAGTTGTTCTTTGGAAGCAGCTGCTGTTCACTCTCAGAGCATTGACTGATATGCTGCACAGACTCTATGCTTGACGAACGGTGGAACACGAGGGGTAACAGCCTCAGATTCATGCGCTGATCATGATGTCGGGTTTTGAGTAGGCAGAAGTTGGTCGAGGCGGTACGGAGGTTCTCTTTGCATTCTTATGCTGGCGTTTATGGAACCTCACAGTCCGAGCTGATGGCTGTGTTTATCATCATCCGTCCGTTGCCATGAAAAGGATGAGGTTGGGGACGGGAGGCGTCACAAGACTACAGTAGCTAGCGATTGGCGTTCCACGGTGGTGCAGGCGGGAGCTGCCGACACCCAGAAGTTTACTGAAACATCGGCCTCAGGCTTCACTCGCTCATGAGGCATCAACTTCCTGATGAAAGCTTGAAGAGTTCTGCACAGTCTAGATGCAGTTAAAAGTAATATTGGATCTCAAAAGCGTGCTTCGATGAGTGCATGGGCCCCGCATCGACGACTTCTGAATGATCTGCTTAGCAGCTTACTCGGTGCTGCACACGTAACCTGCAAATCACAAGATAAGCGCTCAGTCTGCGGAACTGCTGTTAAACGGATTCCGTCGTACTTAGAAGATTTATCAGTCTAGATCAACCCGTTTCTATGTTTAAGGACTACGGAGAAAAATTCCGCTCGCTTTGCGTGAGAAACCCCGCTCAGCCAAAACCATTCCCCGTTCCCTACTCCGAAAAGGCTCCCTTCCGCGTTCCCCGCTCTTGCGGTATAGGTCCAGGAGGAAAAGAGCTCATAGCGCTATCAATCTGACCATCAAACTGCTGTCAGTTGCGATCCCCGTGTCAGAAACCTACCACTTCCGTACCATATCCATTACCTCTGCGCATCCTGAAACAGACTAAAGTTTCATTGTCTGCGTTCGCGAACCAATAAATATCTGTGAGTTAAGCAATTGAGTCAAAAATTAATCATGTTCTAAGAAATCTCGCTGTCGCCGGATATGGAAGTGTTAGTGCATGCATGAACTAAAGCGGCCTGTGACAGGGGTCATGGATGCACGACCCCGCATCCCTGCGCAGCCCGTGTTGCACAAGCAACCAAACGCATGACATGGCAACAAGTCTCGACTCCATCCAGCAGAGATGTCGCTGTGAGGAGTCTGCGGGAGTGAACCCCACTGGGCAGAGACTACGAGGCGTCGTGATTGGCGCAGTCCGTTGTCGCAGCATAAACCGCTGCAGGCCCTGGCCAGAGGGCCTTAGTGTCACTGCAGATCCATCTGTTTACCTCTGTATGAACTAACAACAGCATCCCTTCAGTCTCACCGGTGGACCTCATGCACTCGAGTTCCTTATTCGGCGCATCAAATCTCAGCTGGTGCCTCACCAAATTACTGATCGTCTCTAGGCAGCAGTCGAGTTGCATGGTCGGCCGGGAGCCTGCTTTCACTTTCTTTCATGAATGACGTCTAGGCTCCGTGTCAATTCACACACCCATCTACAGCTTAATCTTACTGACACTTCACCTTCCCTGGCTCAGGACTTTCCAACCTACATCAAATACCGCCGCCTGAGGACTCCTCTACACCATCACACAGTGTCGCCTTTTTCCTCACTCACCTCTTCGATATCATCATAGCGAACAATGTAAGTTGACTTCATCCATGGTACGCACCACGAAATGCTCATGTCTAGCAGCTCGACCGCCATCATGCCTGTCGACTGGAAGGCTAAGGATTCATATACCCGCCTGCTAGCGGCAATGGTAGCTGCTACTCCAGACATGAAGGTTAGTGCTCATACTTTCAACCACCAACGTGTTTACCAAGTCTCTCGTCCCTTCGTCAGCTACAGTCATGCTGTCCCTTTACCATCGTTCTCTCACTTTGAATGCCACAACAGCGATGCCCTTTCCTGTCTCACGACTCATCTTCTTCTTCTCCAAGAAATCATACAATGCGCTGTTTGTGACATCTGGGACTGACTCACATGATACTGGCTTTAGCTCGACTACCGCAAAATCGCTTCTTTCTACGGACAAGGCGCTACCTATGATGCTATCGAAGGACGTTTCCGAGTCATCAAAAAGGAAGCAGCAACCCTCAAAGCTGAAATCGAGGATGGCGTACGCCCGGAGGCTCCAGTGCGTGGTGCCGTTAATGGCAGTTCTCCCAAGAAGCCAAGGACGCCGAAGAAAAATGACTCTGTAGATGGTTTGTCCCCCTCCATAAGCATTTCTGCACAATCTGACCTCTGCGCACAGGTGTTCTTACAGGCCGTGTTACAAAGTCATCGAACAACTCACCATCCAAACGACGCTCTGCGGCTCAAATCAAATCGGAAATGCACTCAAGCTCCGCTTCCTCCCTTGGCGATGCCGTCTTGCCAGGCGTCGAGGATGTCGATGCCGACGGATTCGCCGACTTTGACGCCTCCGGCATGTCTTTTGAAATGCTTGACGGTGTCCACAGCCATGCGATGTTGGGATCAGATGGAGTTGGACTCTGGGACGAGCAGGGTGTCTGAAGGGGGTCACGGGAGGCATGATGACATTCTAGAGAGACGAAAGCGTCCCTCTTGAACTGATGGTTTTCATAATAGCGAGATGATTCCTGTACAGAGCAGGCTTAGCCATAGATGCAATCTATGAAATGGCATATGGCGGATTGATGGCTCCTGTTTCAGGTCACTGCTGCGATTGGGTAGGGATGGGGGGTCTATGCAACGACTAGGGCTCGATAGCTTTTAGAGACGGGGAAAGCCTCTTGCAGATATCTTCAGGAGCATTGGCCATTTCATAGGCACATTTATCAGCATAGGCATGACATCCGGGGTGCCCTCTGAAGATACTGAGCTATTGAGCGCGTTTACTGCCTGAGGTTCGATATTGCCAATATTTAGGCGATCTGTGATCAGGTCATGAGTAGCTCGGACGCAATGCAGATACTAAGTTAGATGGGGATTTTCTTGGCCGCTTGCACCTTGCATCGTGATCCTGGTGATGGGCGAAGGTTGGGCGTTTGGATCGGCAACGCCCGCCCTCGCTTCCGTGACTTCACGCAATGGCGTAAACCCTACAGCAACGTTCCGCTACACTTCTCACATAACATCGTAGACTTCTGATGTGACAGACAGCACTTCGACTTCACGGCGTAATTACTTTGCAGGGAGGCTTGCAGCGATGACTCATTGTTTCAGCGGTAGATGGCAAGGGGCTGGGGATTCGGTGCTAGGAGATGCGTCGTTGGACGTGGGAGAGCTGAGGGAATTTTCCTAGAGAAACAGGGCGTGCACTACGCAGATGATACGGCAGGCCAGAAGCTGGACTGTATTAGGAGGCGTAGAGACCTTGTAGCCAATCTTTACAGCTGTAGGCCTGCGAATTCCTTTTTGAAGCTCGTCTGTTGAGTCGTTGTGTTTGCGTCTCCGTTCTGCTTCGCGAGTCTCGTCCCAGTTCTCCATTGACGAGGTAAACCGCACCATTGCGACAATTATCGACTCAGGGAATCTGCTATAGGTAGTCGAACAGACTGTCTCAAGACTTCCTTATCTCTCTAGCCACAACTCAAGAAATACTGCATCCTCCTTCTCGTACGCTTGCTGCAACCACTTGAATCACGCAGTTCACAATTACCCATAATACCGGGAGACAAACCGTCACTCTACCGTAGAAAATTTCGAAAAGAATTTTTTCTACATCAGCCTCGTGAACAACTACCGTATCGCTTGTGATTCGCTTACCTCAAGAGTGGTGTGGAAGTGAAAGTTTTCTGTCGACTCTCACATCCTCTCACGTCCACTTCACCTTCCTCCTCGCACACCCTCTCTTTGGCTCATAGAAGAGAAAATCAAAGCGACCAACCGCTTTGAAAAGAAAGTCGAATTCTATATCGGTGAGATACTCCTTTGGATGCAATATTTGACCAAGCTTCTCTAGTTTAGTGCGCATCTCAATCGATCTTAACTGATTCTTGAACACTCAGCCCAAGAGCCATCGCCAAAATGCCTGTCAAATGGACGCCAGACAATGACCAACTCGTTCGTAATCATCCACCCTAACTCGCTCCATTCAGTATACTAAAGAGACCTCCAGTTGCTACTCAAAATCCTCGAGACACACGACATGCACATCGATGCCAAAAAAGTAATCGCCGCATGGCGTAAGCGACTCTCCCGCCCCTTCGAGCACCCCAACGCCTCCAAAGCTAACATTTCCCCACAGCAACCGACAAAGGCGACATCCCCTCCGCCCGCGCCATAACCGAACGCCTCGTCAAGATCCGCCAGCTCGCCGTCAAGAACGGCGCCAAACCATTCGGCATCTCATCGTCTCAAAGCATGGGATCTGCTAGGCCGAGGACGACCTCAACGACGCCGCGGAAGACGCCTACCACAACTGTTACCCCTAGCAAGCGCAAGCATACTAGCAGTAGCAACGGTGACCGCAATGAGGACTCAGAGAATGAAGAGACAGTCATGAAGCGCGAACCCGCAGATCTGTACAACGCCTCCGTGTCCCGCAGTCCGTCGTCTGGAAGAGGCTTGTCCGTGCAAGCTCCCTTCGCCTTCGCCACTCCCGTGCGCGAGACGTCGAGCAGTGTCCCGCTCAATGGTACCACGGAGAACATGTCTCGCCTCCAAGTCGCGCCGCTACCTGCTGCACCGAATCCAAACGGTGGCCACGCTGCGCGCCCGTCTTACCACATCGCAGCCGCTACTCCGCCGCGTAATGGTAGCACAACTGCGGGTGAGAGGGATGTCACGCCTCGCACCAAGCGCGCTCGGCTCGCGGCTTCGGTGAAGCGAGAGAGATATGAGGAGGATGGGGATTCGATGGCTGAGAGCGACATCAGTGAGTATGCGGCGGATGGAGGCGAGGATGATGACTATGGGGATGAGGTCGCTGTGTAGACTCGTTGTTTATGGCCGGGGAGAAACAGAGGGGTTGCTATCTTCCAAGCACTTTGGGCTGCTTTGGAGGCGGACATCCAATGGTGAATGCAGGCTGGGAAGACGGACATCTTGCAAATATGATGAGACGAGCGACTTTGGTGCGGGTTCTCAAACGGAGTCATTTATTGACTTGGAAATCTGAGATAGATATTTAGCGAGCTCCGATTCTGCCAGGCTTGCCAAACCAGCAAAGAATTCTCCAAGTACCAAAGCTACCTATGCCCGCTGCAGCTCGTAGCCATAGACGCTCCCAATCTCAGTGCCAGATTGTCAGCAAAGAAAAGAATCCCAGGATACCGGCGTCCCTCGTGAACCTATGAAATCCCAAAGTCCGTGTAGAACGCATCAGAGCACGCTCTCCACATTCCCGGCCGTAGGCAAGTCTCCCTGATCCAGCATAGACCACTAAGCATAGAGGTCGTCGTAATTCTCCCCATCATCCCCATTCACCGGCGTCTCGCCATCCACCTCTCCGTTTTGATCAGCTTCTTCCTCATCCTCTCCCTTCGCACTGATCCTCTGCCTCTTAGCCGCACGTGCCTCAGAGTAATCCCCATCATCTCCATCCTCGTCCCCCTCCTTAACAGCTCCTCCCTCCTCCTCATCCTCCCCGTCTCCCTCTCCCTCTCCCTCCCCCTAAAAACATACCACCGTCCCGCCATCACCGGCCTCCGATAATCGACTTCCAAACTCGCCGTGACCCCCGTCCTCGCCTCCAGACACCGCACCGCCGTCCTGCCCAAACACTCATCCATGACCGTCGCAATCGCCCCGCCGTGCACGATCCCCGGCCAGCCGCACAGCGCGCCGCCGAAGAAGATGACGACGGTGATCTCGTCGGTGAGCGTGTTCTGGAAGCACTGCTGCACTGCGAGACCGCGCGAGCCGGACATCGGGCCCGTGGTGAGGCGTTCGCTGCGGCGGTAGGAGGAGGATGGGAAGGAGGAGTAGGCGGGCCATTCGGTGTAGAGGGGGGTGGAGGGATCGGAGGGGTGCCGCGCGGAGCGGAGGTGTTGGACAAGGGGCAGGGAGGAGAGCTGGGATTGGAGGTGTGAGAGGAGG